>CATIWF010002619.1:0-22096 GCA_949630135.1 Balakata baccata | reverse complement strand
TTTTTTTTTAGTGGTGTAGAACGGAGGTGGAGGTATAAATTTATAATTGGGAATAGACAGGGAGAAGGTAAAATCCGATCTCAATCTGCTCAGTTCCTACTCGTAGACAGATCACATTAACCTGTCACCCACCATTACCCTCTCTCACTGACCAATCAAAACTAACACCAGTACCTCTGCCTGCTGTGGGCCCACCGATAGATCCCACTCTCCTCTTCTCCTATTGGTATGATTACAACTCCAACAAAGTCACAGCCCGTAACCTTATCTCTACCACCGTACTCGGTGCCATAGCTTATAATAGTATTACATTGCCCGCTTCAGCCACAAATGCCCAAAAATTGAGGCAGCTGAAGGAGAAGCTTCCTCTCTCTCCCTCTCATAAAATCATTTATAAAAACCTTGAAGCCACCTTTCTCTTTCCCTGATTTCTCGAAGCAAAATTGAAGATTAGCCCTTTCTATTCCTCGTTTTTCTCTGCATCTCTTATTCGCTAAATGGGGTTTCCGGTTTACACAGAGGTTTTCTTGCCGAAGCTATTTGTGCACACGCTTTCCTTTCTGGGTTTCGTCAGAAACATCATTCTTTGCCTTTTTAATTATCTGGGTCTCTCAGATTTCCTCGAAACTGATAACATTTGGCTTGATAATCCCACTCGAATCCACCCCCACCCTCCCGTTTCCGCCGCCCTGATACGGGAAATTCTGCCCGTTGTCAAGTTTGAGGATTTGGTCGACGGAGACTCGCCGGAAAGTTGTGCTGTTTGTTTGTACGAGTTTGAGGCAGAGGCTGAGATTAGATGGCTAAAGAATTGCAAACATATTTTTCACCGGGCATGTCTGGACCGTTGGATGGATCATGACAGGAACACGTGTCCGCTGTGTAGAACCTCATTCGTGCCTGATGAGATGAAAGAAGAGTATAATCAACGGTTATTAGCTGCTTCTGATGATACTGATTTTTACAGTGAGTTCAACTCGGTGTCGGTTTTGTAGACGCGGCCCTTTTCCCTTTTTCCCCATAATGAAATGTACATATAGTCATATACAAAGAAATTTTGGCAATTTAGCCGAATAAAAAGATTAAAAATACAAACTTTTTCTTTTTTATTTGTTTATTTATGTTATTTTCCCTCATATGGTTCTCTTAAAATTTTTTCTATATATATATAGTCTCTTTGGTTGTTGAAGTAGGGATATTCGCTTTGGATGAAAGTGACCATTCAGCTGGCATGGCAATCAAAAAGCATTATAAAAGAAAATTGGTGCTACGTCGACATTTTCCCGCACATGATTCTCAATATTCAGGAGGAAGAAAATCACATAAAGAAAAGCTCAAGAATCTGAAAATTATAACTTAATTCTTTTTTTTTTTCAGAAAAAATGTCACTATTAGGAGAAATAACTTAATTCATGTAGAATAAGAAAAAAAAAAAAAGATTGCTAGTTCTTATTTGATTAAATTGAAGAGGTCAAAGTTGCAGTATTATTTTTATTATTGTTAATAAAAATTTAATGAATGAATGTTTATCTTTTAAAATAATACAGTGCATGTGCATTAAAAGAAACAGCTGCCCTGCTAGTTGCTGCTAAGAATCACACAAATAAAATACTCCAATGAATAACTATGATCTGGTTTCAAAAAAAAAAAAAACTATGATCATCTGGTTGTATTTCCAAGTCACAATTTTCCACATCACCCAATGAAAAACCCTGATCGATTGATTTTGGAAAAATTAGGAAAAACTGCAAAAGCTTTAATGAGAAATGAGAAATTGGCAAATAAATATATTATTATAAAGAGTGTGATTGAACCATCCCTATCTCAGGATTTGTCATCTATTGAGTTGTAATTTAGTGAGGGTATCGCACATGAAAAAGGAGCCTGACCACCGCCATCTGAATCACTCCACGTTTTTTGCCTTATCAGAACAGCCCTCCTCCACTCTACTCCGCACATGATCCTCTTTCTATTTCTCCGATCCGTTGGCCCAAACACGATCGTTACTTGATTTTCAAAAACAAGTAGATAACTATCACAATTAAATATACACTGAACGAAATCATACGGAATCTGAGTTGGATATTCTTTAAAAACTACACCGCATTAATTTAACTCTCTGTCTCTTATCTTATTACATTCCAGCTTTATATCTTTGACGTCAACTGATCGATTGCACCCCTGGGAACCAGGGTGAGATTCCAACTTAGAATTTTGAATTAATTGGGCTATTCATAATTCGCCATAATATCTGTATTTGATTCAGATTTTGTGCTAATTTCTGCATGATGTATACATACACAAGGCCAGTTCCCATCAAATTGTGAAACTCAGCCCAATCTCAGCTTCTTAGTTGTAGAAATTGAGTCCAAACCCTTTTCTTTTTGTAAGACCAAGCCACCAATATCCATTAGGAGTCTACAAAATTGAATCGAATTAATAAGGTTAATTTGGTTTATTAGAGCATTAATTTTGAGTTGGTTCAGTGGAATAATTTAATTATTTATAATTTGGCTTAAACTTTTTTTAATTACCTCATTGAATCGAATTAAAATCTAAGATAACTCGGATCAGATCGAAATAATCTAAGTATTAACATTGCTGTTTGTGGGAGGATCATCTCTGCCGTGTGAGGATAGCGGATGTAAAACAGGCTCATGCAACAGCTATGGAGCTTGCAGTTGCAATTTCCCTGATCCATCCACCATCTTAGACGGCAGGAAGTCATAGTGGTAATCGTGAATCTGCTAGCTCTTTAATTAATTAGTTGGTTTTCTTGAAAAATAGTAGTTACAATCAAATAGGGGGAGATGAAAAATGTGAGATGGCCGTAATTCGTATTGGTGTGAAAATGAAGGGAAATGTGAAGAGATAGTACAGGGGAGAAAAATCTAAATGCCAATGCCTAGCAGGGTTTACAAGAGAACATTGTGAATACTCAGGAAGAGCATCCTACTCTCATGAGGGTGAAAGCTTGGTTGAAAATGGAATTTGCAACTGTCCTCCTCCTGATTGGACTGGAACTTCTGATTGTTCCCTTCCTACAAATACCTCAACTCAGCACTAACGCAAAACATTAATTTGTAATACTAATAATAACTGTCCATCAGAAATAAGGAAATATACCATGCTAAAAGCCTAAAACACTTAACTATATCTAAAATTTAAGCATTTAGGTTTGATCAAAGGAGCCTCTGCAATGAGTTAGAGTTAGCCTCTCCAACTGAAACGAAAGCGGACATCGTTTAGTGTCCGCGTTGAATAAAAAATGGAAACACCGGATATAATTAGCCAAGTGAAGGGTAAACATTCATATGTAATGTAACTTCATAGTTGCTTATTACGTAATCACATTTCAACCTTAACACCACAAACCAATTGAATACTCTGTATCTATAGTCAGATTATAGATTCACTGGAAATTTTATACAAACTCCAAACCAGCAAGATTCCTCTGAATGCAGCAATGAGTAAATTTAATTCAAGTTTATATTTAATTGCAGATATGATATTACTTTTTCACCACTGAGAGAATCACAATTCACTTTGGGTAGCCAGCAGGAGGATAAGCACCAGGTGGTGGATATGCAGGAGGATGACTTTGAGCATAAGGTGGTGGAGGCTGTCCATAAGCCTGTTGAGGTGAATAGCCAACTGGTGGAGGGATTTGCTGGTCGATGCGAGACATTTGCTGCATTGGAGGCACTGACATAACAGGCTGTGGCCCAAACTTACCATCCCTTTTATCCATTTCAATCTTGTGCTGGGTCTGCATTACCCCACAGGAATGCAAGTGTTAAGGCACTAAAATCCAATGTTTGCACAACTGTTCTTTTACACCATGGCAAAACATAATTAGTATGATTGAATACACAGATAGTCTGATCATTACTTGTTTCATACCTGAATACATGGGCAAACCCTGCCAAACAGAACCAAGTATACAATTAAGGCAAGATTTTAAAATCCATAGATTAACTTAAAGAATGGGTGCACTGACAAAGTCCTTACGAGCAGAAAGCCAAGTCAGCCAAACAGCCCAACATATCAGCAAGGTCACCAATTTCATCACTTCCAGTTATGCAAGCAATTAAAGAACATATACACGCTAATTGCTGCAGGCACATCATGAATCCCTGTGAAAGAAATCATTGTATTATAATTGGGTATAATATGATACATATTATGCAAAAAACTTAAATGCGGAAATTAGAATCTGGAGAAGAGAGGTGAAAGAGTACAATGATACAATTGTCACATTGAGTTGTTTGTATGTTGAACTCATCTTGCAACAAGAAGCGAGTCGAGGCAACTGAATTTGAAAAGCAACAGAAGACCTGAAGAGAAAATAGCAAGCAAGAATGAGACATTTATGTTCAAAAGTCAAAGTACATAGTAACTAAAAAGAAAACTGAAAAAATCAGATGAATGTCATACCTCGGTGCAAAGACAGAGTTCAGGGCAGTGACTTTCTCCGCACTTACCACTGCATGGAACATAGCCAGCGCAGCAGATGTACCTGTGAGAATATGTAAATGTGAAAATTTGACCACCATTTCGATATGGATGTCCTGCAGATGTCACTTCTGAGGAGAAAATGACAACAATTACCTTGACATATCATTGTAAAGAGCCCGTCTGCGCAGCACGTACGAAGCACATGGTCCACTATCACACAATCAAAGTAATGAGATTGTTACGTACGATCATATGCAGCTGGTCTGTTACAAGTTGCAATGGCAAATATAGAAAATACAAAAAGGGAAATGCACAATGCTTCACTGCTAATATGTCATAACAATAGTTAAAAACACATTTTATCTTGTAGAGCTCAAAATCCTAACTTTTAAAGTGAAAGGCGCATATTTCTTGAGTCAAGGAATAACTACAGTTTCCCCATTAAATAACAATTTCTCCTATTATTTTACTTGGAAAAAAAAAAAAAAAACAACCCCACGGCTTCAATAAGCATATTTGAAGTCATAAACATAACTCTAGTCTCTAGAAAGATGCCTGCATAAACCTACAGCTCTTAGCTTTGGAAATTGCTATAAAGGAGCACAAGAATATTAAAGCAGTAGAGCAATTTTATACCTCCAGCCGCACCAATCAGAAGGTATGTTAAATCAGTAGAGCAATTTTATGACCAAAAACACTAAGAATTTGTTCCATTTCAACGAGTATACATCTGTAGTAGTCTAAATCTCATGGTAAAAAAGAAAAATTTCTGTCAAACAGTTATAAAACAGGCAAAAAACAGGTGCCGATTCTCTAACAAATCAATAAGGCTAAAGATCAGCGAACTTACCAAAGTAGCGCGAAACAGCAAACTGCATATCAATTTTAAAAAAAAAAGTCAGAAATTTCGTAAATGTAACATCAAAATGAGCGATCTAACTTCTGTTTGCCGGGAAAACAAACAAATAGAAAAAAAATTTGGAGTCAACTGAGCCAAAAGAATTTGACCAGAGCATATTTCTCCTCCTTCATACATTTTTCAGAAAGCCAAACAGACAACAACCATAGAAAATCTCATTAAGCTAACAAGAATAACCAAAACCAAAACCAAAATTTTCATCTCAAAAAGGCAATTACGAACTAAATTAAGGAACAAGGCCGTCGTGTTGTCTCTGCAACCAAACAGATACAAAAGATAAATGGAATGAAGAAAAAGAGAGAGAGAGAGAAATACAAGGAGTATCGGCAACAACGGTGCTTAGGAGATCGGTGTGCCAGAAATTCCTGTAGTTCTGACGCATCTGCATTTTCTCCACTTTATCGTTGATCCCCATATTTCCCTTGCGATACAAGAAAAAAAAAAAAGAAACCGAAAACTTGTAAGCTTTATTCTTCTTGGTTCTTCTTTAGAATGAGTAGATGATTATACAGGAAACAGAGATAAACAGCAGAGCAGGTAAGGGGAGATAGAGCTTGATTTTGAAACGGAATTGAATCGTCAATGGCGACGACTCCATACATTGAAGGCATACTGGTGATCAGAGAGAGAAATAAGAAGGAAAACGCGAAATGAGAATGTGAAGCCGTTGAAATTGGAAGGTTAAAATAATGAAATAAAAATGTTTTGAATATTAAAAATCTCCAAATTATACATATTTTGCTGATTGAAATATTAAATTTTCATTCAGTAAAATTGAGATTTTCAGCTTTTATTTTATTAGTTTTAAACCTTTTAATTTTTTATTTCATATTTTTTTTAATTATAAAGGGAAAATTTAGATATTACCAACAGTAAAATATCTGAAAATTTTCAATATTGAAGAAATGAATGCGGAATATGATTAGATGATGAGGTAATCCAAGAAAGAATAAATGATAAAGAAATTTAAAACTATAGAAATGTAAATAATTGGGTAAAATGTTTCGTTTCGTACCAAAATTTTTGTATGTTAATTAAATTAATATCAAAATTTTGATTTGTATAAATTGATACCAGAATTTTAAAGTTAAGCTTAAGATCATTGTCCCAAAATTTTTCATACAGTTATGTTAACAAATCCAACTATCATGTCTACAAATCTGGTTGTCACGTTAGTAAATTCAATGTCCATGTCAATTTAGTACTATGATGCGAAATAAATTCTAAAATTTTGATATTAATTTAATACAAATTTCAAATTTTTAGTACCAATTTAATAAAAAAAGAATTTTAGTATCAGTTTAATACATATAAATTATTTCATTTTACCAGTAAATATTTAGGTGTATGAAGTTTGAGCATAAGAGGATCTCCATCATATATATACCAATTGATGTAATTAGAAGTTGTGATGTAAACTTTCTAGAAACTCTTTATAAGAAAAATCAAACTGGAAGGCAGTGGCAGTCTTCTTCATTTTATTTTCATATAAAAATATTCAATTCAAAATGGAAAAGTACTTAATCATAGATCAAGAATCAAAGATTCCAGCTTGTCATTTTGAAAAGAGAATTATGTTCGAGAAATATCAAGAATCAAAATTTCTAAATAAAATAATTGCTATTCATGAACTTAGATTTAAGTATAAAATTGCAAGAAAGAAAAGAAAAATGGTTAGGGATTAAACTGAAAGCAAGGGTATATATGTCATGTTTGAAATTTCATTTGGAAAAAATATTTTTTTTAAAAAAATTATATTTTTAACTTTTTTTTAATTTTAAAAACTATTTTTTAAAAAAATATATAAATATATTTTTTTTTCAAAAATATATTTAAAAAATAATTTATAAAAAATCAATCTAAATAAATTAAAAGAATTCAAAATTTGTTTGTAGACATCCACAGCACCTCAAACATTCAGTAATATTTTAAGCAATTTTGTAATATTTCCAAAAGTATGTAATTGTGCATAACAGAGTGGCCTAGGGGTCTAAAATACAAAAGAACCAAATCTAAAAAGAAAAGAGTAAATTAAAAATAATAATAAATTTTACACTTTTTCCGTTTATATCCTTTTTTTTTTTCTTTTTTTTTAATTTGAGTTTAATTATATATAATTTAAGTTTTGTAATAAATTTTATTTTAGGTGGACTCAATCTCACTCCAAATCTATACGGTGATAATCTGAAAAGTATAAAAAATATTAAAAAATATCGTGACATACACAGTGAAAAAAATTGCTATATATACAAAAACGACACCATTTTGCAGAGTTTAAAATCCAATTTAAAATTTTTTATATTTGAAATAGTCGATTTTAAATGTATTTCTATAATAATCTTAAATTATAACAACCTATTATTAAAAATAAATTTGTCAAATATTTAAATAAAAAATTTCAAATTTAATTTTGAATTATGCAAAATACCGTCATTTTAGTGTAAATAATCATATAACAATTTTTTTTTACATTAAATCTATTATATATGATATATCATTTTTTATATTTTTTTATATTATTATTGTGTAAATTTGAAAAAGTTCTAATCTCTCTAAAATAAAATTTATTATAAAATTTAAAATATATATAATTAAATTTAAATTTTTAAAAAATTAGATATAATAGAAATAAACGGAAGTTCAAAATATTTTATCTAATTTACCCAAAAGAAAATAAAGGGAAAAGATCCTCTTTTTGGAGAATTGAGTCAGAGATAGAAAACAATAAATGTGAAAAATAGTGAAGCTTTGTCAGTTTGGTACAGTTGTGGTACAATTTACAACTTACAATTCCAAAATTGTTAGATAAATTGAATTTAGAATATTATTTATACACTAATCCATTCATAAATTAATTTAATTATTGAATATATATATATTATCTTTTACAATTATGAATAAAAATATATATTATTATATGATTCAATTAATTTAAAAGATTTATTCCAAAAATTTCTCCAATTTTTATCTGTTTCTTACTAATATTTGGTACCCGAAACGAAGTCCCACCTGCACCAACTAGCAATTATGCTATACTTGTCAGCTCAAAAGACTTTCATTTTTTTTAACCTTTATTCAAATAATAATAATAATAAAAACCCAGTTGGAAATTTACTTACTAGTTACTACCCATTTGTCCAAATTTATTTGTTTGATAAAGCCCAGCATTTTTCTTCTTAATTTGGTTTTGTTTCACAATTAAGAAGCCTCATTAGTTATATTCTCCTTCAACCCTTCATATGGTTAATGGTTTAAGGTTTTCAGGGTTGGGTCTGTTTATTCTCAATTTCTCATGTTTTTTTTTTCTTTAAAAGAACCCTAAAATTTCATTTATATCATTAAACTCCTTTTTATCATTCTGGTCGTTGTCATTTTGTGATGCCCATGTTTTAGAGAGACCATTGGCTGTCAAAGCTCTATGATACCTAATATATGCGCCCACAAATTAATAATATGATTCCGCCATATTGTTTTCATATATGTGTTCAATTCCATGAACAGGATTTTATTTATTTTGTTTCTTTGGTAAAGTTAGGGTTAATTGGATTGCGGATATCGTCTTGGCAATCTAGATTCTGCCCAAGCAGCCGGCTGAGCTGCTTGGTTGCCGAGAAAACGAAGGAAACCAGAGGGATTCAATGTTTTATTCATACAATTAAAACTGAAAGTGACATAATTATGCTGGTTTTCCGATATCATTGAAGCATACATATGCACTTGAGCTAATTAATTAACTAATTAACAAGGCCTATTTGATGCATAACAGAAGTAATATAGAATGCAGTTTTTCTTCACTATCATGGGGTTTCCTCGTTAATATTTTGCTGCGGCTGGAGTTTTGGTTCTATCAGAAGCTGCCTTTCCTTACATCACACTGTATTTCTTACATCTAAAAGACTCAGAAAGTGATATATTCTTCTCTTCTGCAACTAAAATTTTCGTACATTAATATAAATTAACAAAATGCATGCAGAGAAGAAAGAATGGAGCTTGAAATTTTTTTTTTTAAAAAAAAGGGAAAGAAATAATGGGTCTAGGAGAAAAAGGAAATCAAGATGTTCTGCTGCAGGAAGAAGAAGGAAGCCAAGATCGTGGTGCTGCGTTTTGATCATGGACGAAGCACAACCGAAACCACTATTTAGGTCATTTTTCATATATTAACGACATGAGATTCTATATATATGAATTGAAGCTAAATAAAAATTTGCCCAACCCATAATTAATAGGAAGGTCTAATTATCATGATATATATATATATAATAATTAATTTGTTATTTCATACATAATAAAATTTATAGGGACTTCATATAAGCGCCTTTAATTGAAATATTATCATGTCCTGTCTTCTCCATGGATAAATACAAAGAAAAAGCAAAAAGATTCACACAAAGAAAAGCTTTGTGCGATAACCTTTCCACTATATATGAATTGATGCTTCAAAAGAATATATATATATATATATATATATATATATAATAATGAAAAATCTAAGCTAAGGGAATAGCTAGATATAGGCAGGTGGCTGAGTAAGTAAATGAAGCTTATAATTTCTATATAATTAGGGTTCATTGGATACGCTTGGTGTCTCATTTATCTAACCACACACTTTTATTATAAATATATAGGGCAAGTGATGGCCAAATTAAGAAATATTTTTCACCATTGTTAACGTAATGATTGTTATTGTATCTCTTTATATTTTTAATTGCCAATGTATCTTGGAAATGGGAACCAAATTAGAGTCATTTAATAAAGGGAGTGGTCATGTGGTTTTCGGTTGTTCAATTCTTGATCACAAATGCTATTTCTTCATATACTTTCTATTTCAATTTTTCCAAATTAATATTTATATTTTATTTATCAATTCACTTATTTTATTTTATTTATATTAAAAAATATAAATATTTTATACTAAGTGTGGAACAAATTAAAATAAAAAATATTAGAATAAATAACATTTCTCTTTCATTACATTCATACTCAAATTTATAAGTATATTTATAAAATTATATTAACAATAATTATCATGTAAAAAGGTAATGTTTATAATTAATTATATATTTATAAAATAAATTTTATATATTAAGACAAATTTCCTAATAAAAAAAAAAAAGGAACTACTTGAAATTGACACGTATCCTAGGTCCTTCCAAACACTAACAATAACCTAATCTCATCCTTGGTATCGGATTCTACGTTTTCACGCTTTGGAGTCTTCATCATCTGCCCCTATGTATCAGAGCCGTCTATCTAACCCCCCTGAATATAATGGGTCCCACCAAGTACACTCATCATATCCATGTTATTGTGGGCCTTACGTGTTCGCCACTCACTCTCTCCGATCGTGTGGCCCTAGAGCGTGAAATCCACGCTCCCTCCTTTGTTCCTTCGTTCCTATGTTCTAGGGAGGGACCAAAATGAAAAAAATTGTTAGGTTTCGCGTATTTAATCATTTTTAAAGAAAAAAAATATCCGAGCCTAACCTGTATTGCAGCAATAATCACGTGGAACTCCGTTTATGCTAAAATGCAAGAGGATTATCCAGTAGCAAATGAGAAACTGCCACGTGTGTAAGAAAAGATCTACAACAGTTTGACCTAGTGAAGAAAAGGACCAACAAACAAGAAAAGAGAGTACAAAACCGGTGCTATTTATGGTAATTAAGAGCATAAAAACTGGAAGTTAGGATAGGAGGGATGTATGTGATAATTTGCCAAGCTTCAAAAGTGATATTATAATAATTTTGGACAACTATCATGACGTGTAATTTTGACAGCTTTCTTTAATTTTTCCTTTTTTTCTTTTTTTTTTTTAATTCTGAAAACCCAAAAGGGTCAAATGACAAAAAACCGAATGGATAAAATGGTCCAATAAAAAAAATAAATCGAAACATATGAAGGGCCGAGAAAGCAACAGAAAGTTAAGAAAACCCTGATTATCGAGTTCTGTGAGATCTGTAAAACAATAGAAGAGGAGCCCCCTCTCCTTCCTTCTCTGTCACAAAGAGAGAGAGAGAGAGAGAGAACCCACACCCCCCCCCCCCCCCCAAAAAAAAGAAGAGTTCTTAAAGAGAAGTGCCCGAGTTTGGATCTGCAAACACAGCTTTCTTCTTTATATATAATTATATTCTATCTATCTATTTTTGTCTATCCAAATATGAGGATTCGGAAGAACGCAAACCTCTCCTCGCTCATGTTCTCGCACGCTTCTGGGACTGAGCCCCTCCAGACACACGTGTGCCAGCTCAACCAGTCGCCATGGGATGTGATTCCTTTCTCTCAAGAAACTTACCCATCTTCGCTTCTCCAGGTCAGTTCATCTCTCCCTTTTTTTTTTTTTGATAGATCTACCAAAACCCTCTTCACTATTTTCTCCATTTATCCTCCTTCCACCTGCATTTTCTATTCCTCGTTCTAGGGTTTTTCGAATATGCAACTTTAGGGTTTCATTTAAACCCTAAATTTTCTTGGTTTGGTCGTGTATTTACCTCCGACTGGTCGATTAGGTTAATGGGTCTTCGTCATTTCCTTCTATTATCCTATCGGGGTTAGTTCTTACTCTTTGGCTTTTTGAATTTTTTTTTTTCCTTATCAGTTGGAAGGAGAAGATAGCGTCAATGGAAATGCTAGCTTAGGTGAATCTATGGGTGCTGTTGACAGGTAACTTAATCTCCACACCAATTTCTTATCATATATTTTTCTGTTATGGAGCATTAGGGTTTTCTGGGTGGGATATTTTTCGAGCAATTGTTCAAAATTTCTGATTGGTATCAAGCACCGATGGTTAGTTAGTGTTTGTGGTTTTTGAATACGATATTATAAATACGCAGCAGCAGCGTCCCGTCGTTAGTGGAGGACGCAGAAGAGAAGAAGCTCGATAGCATGGTCATCGACGATAATTATGAAATGGAAGGGATGCCGGAGAAGAAGAGAGTGTTGGAGGATTGCGAGGAGATGAGAATAGGTAAGAGAGGAGAGAAAATTCAGTGCTGCAACAAGAGCGATGGCAAGGGCTGGCATTGCAAGAATGAGCCGAAACAAGGCCACTCGATGTGCGACCATCATTTGACCCCGCTCAAATCCTATGGTCTCCCGACTAGTCCATCCTCCAAGAAACCCGACAAGGCTCTACCCGGCGGACATCGTGGCCGGGCGAGGGCCGCCAAGAAAGGGACAGCATCCGCCTCGAATCCGTACGAATTCTATTATTATTCTGGGTTTGGTCCGCTGTGGGGGAAGAGGAGAGGAGATAAAGGGAATGGAAACAAGTGCGAGTTGGGGAAACAAGCTGCAATTGATGGCATTCACATTGCTGCTGCTACTGATATTCCTCAAAAAACGACGTCGTCTCCAATTGATCAAGAGTTGGATTATATAGATGAGGATGATGAGGATATTGCAAATGGAGAAAGCGGGAAGAAACGGATGCGAAAACCGGTCAAAGCTAGATCCTTGAAGTCCCTCATGTGAAAGAAAATAAGGGTTTTTTTGGGGCCTAAATAAAAGGAAAATGGCAAAATGCTGCTTCTGCTTGTTTTATTTTCTGTTTATTATTGTGAGTTAAATCGTTATTTTTATTTTTATGTTTTCTTTTTAGGGCTAGAGGCTAGTGATAATTTATGTTGCATATCATATTTTGTATTTTGTCGCGGGTGACATTAGATTTTCTCTGTAACATGACAGTAAGCGGAAACTATAGGGTGTAACCCGAAGCAGACTTTGAAATTGTATTAGTCAACTGTTTCCAAATGGAAGGCTAATTTTGTAATTTTACGTTTTATGGTTATGTGTTGTTATCCCTACAAAACGGCTTGCGTGGATCTTTTAGGTTCGAGTTCTGCTTTGACGTGGCGCATTATATTATGTTATACCATTAATTAATTAATTAAACATAAACTAACCTATTAAAAATCTTACTGTACAAAATGTTTTTTTTTTCCTTTTAATTTTATAATGATATGATCACTAAAGAAAGTTTATGAATTATTAGGGTGAAGATTTAATTAATTAAGCTTAATTAGACAAAATCTGGGGCTTTATAATTATACCGTAGTGTTTGATTAATTGTGAAAACACGAATGAAGCTAAAATCTAAATTTAGGTGGGCTCCATTTTCTATTTATGGTTATTTGGTTACAAAAAAAAAAAAAAAACTTTGTCTATAATTTGGGAGAAGGGCTGGGGGGGAGCAGTGATAGGTGATTTGCTCGATTCATTAAGAAATTGGTGCACATGATGAGGAGGTTCCTCATGCTAACTCATTACCCATGTCATGTGTCTACTCTTTTGTCCTTTTCTTTCTAAATTTTTAGTCAAAAAAAATTTCATTACGTTAATAAAATATCCAAAAACATAAAAGAAAAACAACTTTTAAGAGAGCTTTTGGAGAGAATAAGAAAAACATATATTGGTGGAAAAAAAAAAAAGATGATATATAAAGGGAAACTGGGAATCAAGAGTAGAGATTCACGAGAAGGGATGTACTTTGAATGGAAATATTGGATTGTCTTCTTTCTCGTCTCCCATTATTTATATGTTGAATGCTTTTTGCTTGGCTTTTACAGGTCTTTATGTACTGCTGATATTACTAGGGAAATAATTTAACCGAAATTTTGTTCATTCTGAAAGGAAAAACAAAAAAAGAAGAATTATATTCTAGAATATTGAATGGAAAACTAAATAAAAAAAGAGTATGTTTTCACTTCAAAATTATAAAAAAGAGTATGTTTTCACTTCAAAATTATACTACGCAGTACAACTGAGCCTAAGCGAGTGTTTTCAACTTCAAAATTATACTATGCAGTACAACTGAGCCTAAGCGAAGCGACACACAAAAATAATTTACCCATTTGGTAAAAGCTCAAGTACAAGAAGCTGTTCGGATGTTGGGGGAACAAAGCCTTGAAACGTGCCAATTCCTTCAGTATTGCTGCGAGAATACATATGCATATCTTACTACTGCACGCTCCATTGATGCGCGTGGGAGATCAACTCCAAGGACAATGCTCACCCACAAACTCAGAGCTGTCCAGCCACGTGTCACGTTAACTGAGGATCTCTCACATACATGAAAAGCATTGATGGATCAACAAGAATGGAATAAGAGAAGAAGAGATGCACTTTTCTTTTTCTGATTTAAGAAATTGAAAATGGCAGAGAGAGAGAGAGGGCTTTCTTCTGATTGTGCTGTTATTTCCTCTTCTTAGCCCAGACAGCAGTTTTCTCCCTTTCTCCCTCTCTCAAAAGAAAGAAAAAAAAATAAATGAAAGTGATTTCCTAGGCTCCTAGCAATATAATACAAAGCCTACAAATGCCATTTTGCTTGGGATGTCTTGAAGAATATACTCAAAATATAATGGAAATCCTCTAATTCTGTCATTGATTTGTCACATCGTTCTCAATAACAAATAACAAGTGCTTCAGTTTATGAACAGAAGAATCAACATTCAGCAATTAGTCACAATCGCTGCTTGAAGAAACTGGATGAAATCATAACAAGATTGAGTGGTATGACATTAGAATGTGAAGCTTCCAACTTAACCGGCAGACACTCAAGTGTAACTATAGATAGATTACAAACATAAAGATTCACAATCTCACACATGATAAAGAAACTCATGAAAAAGAACATTCTGTACTCTCAAAACCCTGTGCGTACCAGAATTAGCGATCATGGAAGTGGTTGCTGCAAGGAACGCTTCACTTTAACACACTGCAAGACGCAAACCAAATTCAAAATTAGCAGATACTTTAGTTAGAAATTGAAGGGTACAATCTAATTCTGTTCAAAACCAATTGGTATAAAAGGATTCATGTAGAGCAGCTCAACTAATTTTTGTCTAATATTTAATTTACTCAAAGTTTATTTACAGAAAGCAAGGGAAATAAAAGAGGAGCAGAACACACTGGACCTCGGAGCTTACAACACTGTCAGGACAAAAATTAGCTTAAAGCATACAAAATAATACAAACTTTTCAACACATGGGTAAGAATACTGTTAAAAGGTCGGTTTCTCCTTCATAAAATCTAATCAAAATTTAACTCTCTAATTTTCAGAGTCCAAATGCCATCCTCATCATCATTTTCAGCAAGATAAAAAATAATTGCAGCAGGATAACAGAATAACAAGAAAACCAAAGCATAGGAATACATGGTGACAAGACAACACATGAAGAACAAAATATACACTATACAATTATTGATGGAATAGTAAGGCTGGTTTTTTCAAAAACACAACAAGTAGTGAAACGAGGATCTTCTTGCACTGCATTGACTTGATGTCAAAGATAGACCACTTAGTATAACTAATATACAGCAAGCAAGGCTTTATGAAACATGATTGGGCTTCTAACTTAGTCCAGTAAGGTTTGCAGATATACTTTTTTTTTTTTCCTTTAATCAATATAACTCTTGTTTGCACTATTTTCCACAGGATTATTTGATGGCTACCTTAGGATTTTTACAATTCTACTCAATCAAGCAATTACTCTGCAATGCTCTAAACGAATTCTGCAGGTAATACATATAAATTTCATATGCTTCTATTTTAACCACAAACTTACTTGTATAAATAAGCTGCAATGCCTAAAATTATACACAGGAGGATGATGTCAATGCAAAAATTGCGACTGGACCTCAGCTGAAAAAAGAATCAAAACATGAGCATATGCAAAGAGATGGAGAACATGAATACAAGGAGTAATAGTGGTAAATTTGAAACAACACCTGGCCACATATTGATGTAATATACATTTACCTGGTTGACAGTATCCTTAAGTCTCACGTTAGTACTTTTCAGGTCTGAGGTTGCCTTGTCAACCTGCAAGAATGTCAGAATGCAAACATCAAAACATATAAATAAATAAATAAGAAGGCAATTCCACAAGAATAACTTTCATGCCTTTGTGTCATGAAAGTTATTCTCTCATACATTGCACATGAAACTGTTGTGATCTCACGAAAATTCAAAGCAACACCACCACCAGTTGCACTCTATCCCCTTAAAGAAAAATGTATGTCTACTCCATAATAGTTACAAATAAGAATGTATACATCACAATGTAAGCATCCATAAACCAACAGCTTACGTTGTTTACCAGCTACCCTCACAAGTCTTGCACCCAATGTATGCTAAACTTCTACAAAATATAGTGACAGACAAAGGAATCTAATAACAAGAAAGAGACATTGAATTACCTTGTCATCTATCTCATCCATCAGTGGCTCTTGTCTGTCCATTTCCTGAAGATAAAAATTTGTGACAAGGTAATGAACAAGAACTAAAACATTTAAAAAAGTTACAATTCCACGAATCAAGATACACCCTCAAACCTCATTCATATCATGGGCCATGTCTTTCAGAGTGTCCAACCCTTCTGCTATGACATCAAGACCTTGATCCTGCATCAAGTCAGATACATATTACATACAATGATCAGTTGAGGCCACCCTAAAAAGAAGATTAATTACTTCGCAATGTCCTAACTAAAACTTCCATTCCACCAACTTTATCACATTTGAACATGTGAAAAATCTCTACCATATTAGATACTACAGCAGCTAACTTCTGTGGTTACAAAGAAAGCTTGCAAAGCCTAGAAGTGAACATGTCTGTATCAAATTTCAAAAATACACATGCACAAAATACTTGCCTGTTTTATTTTACGCATCTCATATTCCTGCCTAAAACGGTCCGACTCTTCAGTGTGTTGGAAATATTCATTATCAAATTTACCATCTAAAAAAATTATGAGAATCATTATGAGTATCCTATCCATGAAAAAGAAAAAGGAGCAATGACAATCAAGAATGAACTTGAAAATAATTGATAAATTACCATATGTTGAGTCAAATTTGATTCCAGTATGAGAAGTGGAAGGTGCCCAATCACCAGTTTTTTTAACTGCGGTCGTACTCCCATCTAGGATTGCTTCAATCCTGTCCTTTAGTGCAGAAACTAAATCGCTACGAGCCTCAAGCTCTTCTCTTGAAAGCCCTTTCACCTACAGAAGAGAATCAAATCGAGCAAGTTAAATCAACTGCTTCTTTGTCCTCTAACAGAGCAAACAAAATTAGGACCATATTCAAAGAGGAAATGTTTGAAGTTAGGTGAAAAAAGCCCACTAAGGGCAGACCTTTCTGAGAGCAAGTCTCTGCAATTTGGGAATTTCCTCAAGCAATCGAGCTTTCGTTCTCCGTATCTCAGCATTTATAGCGACAACTGTAGCCCTATTTTTCTCCGTTGCAGCAGACTCCGATTTCTATATGAATATATGTTTTATTGAACAATTAAAAACAAGAAAAGTTATTCAATCAAATTTCACAGAACCCAAAACGCAAAAGAGTAGAGGAGGGGGTTAATTACTTGAAGAGCAGCATCGAGGTCGGTCTCCACGACGCCGTAAAGGCGAGCAAAAGCATCATCGCCGGCGACGTTAAGATCTTTTTGCTTATCAACGTCGTATTTATCGTATTTTTTGCAGATCGCATCGACTCTGGTAATCAAATCGATCACGCTCATCTTCCCCGATTATCGGAAACTCCAATTTCTCTCTCACAGTTTCCTTTCGACTCTTCTGACGGATTTCTTAAGGTAACATTTCCACAGACAGAAAGACACAGGACGGCTACACCGAGAGAGAGAGAGAGAGAGAGGAGAGCGGTAGTTCGAAGTTAGAGAGAGGAAGCTAGAGAAATTATATGGTGTATCAAATTCTAACTTTGCATTTTGCAGTTGCGACTTCGATTGCTGCCACGATTTTCATTAAATATTGTTGGAGACCAATCGTACGGCTGTGCAGCCAGAAAAATAGATTAATTACAATCATTATTACTGAAATTTTGTATTAATTATACTTAAATCATAATTTTTTGTTTTATATCACTAAAATTACTAAATTTTATAATTATTATAGAAAAGTTATCGTCAACCAATTTTAACAACCAATTTTAACGAGTTATCAGTCGAAAAACTTATTTATTGTGGATTTATTAGGTTATAATAGTATTAAAATTCTACCAATAGTCACTTTTGGACACATTTTTTTATGAGTTGCAAAAAATTATGGCCGGAAGAATAGTCCATGAGGACAAGAAAGTTATATCCTATTAGGTGGAATTCAAATTTCTTGATAATATTTTTTACTACTAAAATTTTTTTGAAAGTAGAATGGTAGTGACATTTAGATTCTTTGAATTGGCCACTGGCATAGGCATAAATTTGCCTGTTTCCGTCTTTTTCTTCTAAAAGAATAGCTATCCAGTATTCATCACTTGCATTAGTCTGAATGATTCTTTTTTCCATTTGTTAGTATGTGTAAAGGAGGAAGATTTGAGCAGATCTCCTTTAATTTATTTATAGCTTGAATCTGGACAGCTGCCCAAGGTGGTGGCTTCTGTTTCAATAATTGCTGTAAAGGATAAGCCCACTGAGTAGATTGTGGAATAAAGTCCCTAGTATAGTTGGCCATACCAAAAAACTGGTGAACTTGCTTTACCGATAAATCAATATCAGGGAACTGTAGCGATTCTTATATGATGTGAGGACAGGGTTGATATTTGCCATTCTTGAAAGTCATGCCAAGAAAATTTATTTCCTATCTGCCAATGTGCATTTTCTTTTCAGAAAGCATGATTCCATATTGAGCTATGACGTCCATGAACTTTTGTAAAAGTTGACAATGTGTCTTCTCATCTTTTGAAAAGAGAATGATATCATCAATGCAAATCAAGGCAGAAGATAAGATCGGTTTATAAATACGTATGGTTGCCTTTTGGAAAAGTAAATGGGCCATTTTTTAACCGAATGACATAACTGTCCACTGATAATAATGATTGGAAATATAGAAAGTCGTCTTATATTTTTCTTCCTTGTGGATTCCAAGTTGCCAAAAATCAGATTTCATATCAAACTTGGAAAAGACTTTGGCATATTTGAGAAAAGTGACTAAGGACGATATCTTTGGTAGAGGAAACTTATCATCCTTGAGAAAATGATTTAAAGGCTTATAATCTATCACTAGCCTTTTTTTGCTTCGAACTTACTCAGATCTTTTGTTAATATAAAAGGCTTGACATGCTCAATCTGACTTTGTTGGCTCAATTAAATCTTGTTGCAATAATTGAGAACATTCTTGAATAGCTAAGGCTTGATTTTCTGGATTTATTCTAGGATGAGTAGCCTTGGTAGGATTAATATCTTCATTTTGTTTAAAGGACAGGGAAATGAAGAATTCTGAATGAGTCCATAATAAGTTAGAACACTTTAGAACAAAATCTATATGACATTCAGTATAACTGGTTTCAATGAGTTGGGCTTTAAGATCATCAAAATGAGTAACCAAAGAGACTGTAAACAGGCTTGGTGTAAAAGTGTGAGAAATGAACTATTTCTTTGATCTTAAACCTTAACTTTCAATGGATAGTCGAGAGAGTTAGCTGATAATATCGAACCCAATTAAGATGTCTTTATTAGGTAGGTCTGAGCCTAAGGCATTAGTCCAGAAAAAACAATTGGGTAGTAATTGGATTTTAATAGGTTTTACAGTTATAAGGTCTGTAGAGAAATAATCTCCATCATCAACCTTGACGAGTTCAGTATGAGCTTTCCAGAAGTGGTCCGAAAATAGTTTGGGATTGACTATGGTTCGATAGGCACCAGTATCTATGAAAGCAATAGCCTTAATAGGCTTTTCATATTTACTAATGAAGAGTCGAACTGGGCAGTAAGGAATAATGTGTTTTTTGGATTTTTGGGAAATAGCATCAATAGGATAAGGCTGAACATCTAAATGCATTGGCCTAACTTGGAAATTTTCTTCAATATCCGATTCACTATCTTCATTACTGATTCCTATGAAAGAATCAAAAGAGAGCTCATCTTCTTCAGAAAATAAAGACTCAACATCAGCTTCTTCTAAGTCCACATCATATTGGTCATGAATTTGTTGTATTAGCTGAACTACTTGTTTTGGTTTGTTAAGACATTTTTTTTTTGTGCAAAATGGCCTTTCTTTCCATAAAGATAGCAACAATTAGTCTTTTTGAGCCTTTTATATTTCTTCCTAACAAACTTGAATTTTTTCTTTTTGTATGAACGATAAAAGGAAGAAGATTGTTTGTATTTCTTAAAACGTTTCTTTTTCTTACAATGTTTGCAATCACAATCTTTCAGTTTGACATATTTTATTTGAATATATGGTCTTTGACATAAGGAATCTATGTCTTTCTTATTGGTCTAATAAAGAGCTTTTTTTACATGTTTCGTAGCTACACATAATTCTTTTAGGACCATCAATATTTTTTGGTAGATTTGAGACAAAGATAAGTCTCGAAGGCTGATTCCTTATTTGTGAAAATATCTAAGAGTTGTATCACCCAATTTTTTTGGCACGAACGATATGAATTATTGTTTCAAATTAACATTTTTGGCACCTAATTGATAGTATCTATAGCAAACTATTTGATAATGATTATCTAGATCTTTTCTCTTTAGGGAACAATATTTTAATTGGAAAAACTCCATTCGAACTGTTTCAATAAGATTTGCATAACTTCCAACAAACTCATTTTCAATATGCCATAAGAAATTAACAAGAGAGTTAATTTAGTGGAATTGCATTTTGTTGTATTCATGAGTTTGTAACCACCACTCTTTTGAGCTTTCAACAAATATGGTGGTGAGTTCTTGAAGTATTTTAGGAATAGGAATTCCAGCTTGATGCTTTGTTTCCATCTAGGTTAAGATCTCTAAAAGACGATTTCTTCTTTGGTGATAAGGAATATCATCCATAGAAAACAAAAGGTCATTAACAAGTTTTATCTTCTTTTCTTTTGGACGGGCAGTGGTAGGACCAGTAGTTTCTTCATATTCAGAAAACTTTATGAAATAAGCTTTTATAGGATCAGCACTATGGAAAAACTAGTAGTAGCTGGCTTAGTTGGTCCAGTTGGACTTGCCATCTTTATAGATGGAATAATGTTGGTAGATTCAGCAGTACTAGCAGAGGAAGAAATAGTCTCAACAGAATGGGATGAAGATATATTAGTACCAGATTCAAAAAATGAATCTAAAGTGTCCTACATATCATTAGAAGTGGTGTTACTAAGCTGGTCTTAGGTAAGGGAGTCTGAACTAGAGTGAGAGGGTTTTTGGACCATGTATTGAAAAAGGTCTTGAGAGTCTTAGGAGAAATGACTATGAGATTATGACTCAGGTTATTTTTCAGGTCTATAAAGAGGAGTTGAGGATGAAGTAGTAGTGTTTGTGGGTTGTGTGGAAGGAATGGAAGTGGTTTGTTTTTTCTTTGGTGGTTTAGGTTTACGAAGTTGTGCTTTAAGCATTTTTTAAAAATTTTCATATTGGAGAAGAATCGGATCGACATTTGGGTTTACAGGAGTAAAGGATATAGTGGTTTCTAGTAAAGGTAGAGTGCCGGTAAATGCAAAAGGATTAAATGAAGTCTTTTTCTACCTGAGATAATTGTTGTTTTAACTTGATGATTTCCTCTTGTTTCTTCTAAAAAGTAGGGCCATGAATATGATTTCGAATCATCTACATCAACTCATTATGAAAAGCCATAATCTACTTTTGAAGCTTGAACATAAACTCCTGCTAAAAGTTGAACTGATTCATCATAGATGACTCAACTAAGTTTACTTTGGTCGAAACAATATCTACTTTAGTTTCAATTCTCCTTAAAGTAGAATTTTAAGCCTAAG
>CATIWF010002611.1:0-35025 GCA_949630135.1 Balakata baccata | reverse complement strand
TGTCCAGAACCCCCTATAAACCTCTGTAGTCTGTTGATATCCATTCGGAATCGTGAAGCCGCTTCTGCTTCGTTCATTCTCTATTCAAGTTTGTTCTTCCTTGCTTTGCTTTCTCATCTAGGTAGGTGCTGATTTGTTCGCTTTATAATGTTTGTATATTATGGATTTTTTGTTTGATTTGGTTTGAACATCCATTTAAACTAAGACTCTCTTACTGTTTGGAATGTTATTAAAATGAATACTGAAACTCCAACCCTTGAATTGAGCAAAACATCTGAGAGAAATAGAGAATTTTCTGGTATGAGTATACTCGTCAGGCCTATTAACTATTAAGTTAAAATAACCGAAGCTGGAAAACTACTAAGAAATGGTTAAGCTTAGCTCATTCAGTATTATAAATCCAATTGGTACACTTCATTGTTCTTCATTTATTGAATATTAGGAGAAGAAAAAGTGAACTAGCTACTTGGCTCGGTATAATTTTTATGGAAACAGCAACGAGGAAAAAAGAAGCCAAGGGGCAAATTTTTTATTCCATTTTCAGATAATATACATTTTTCTTTTATCTTCTTTGGAGAATATGTAAGCAAAGCTTGAGCTGTAGTCTGTAATTAGTGTTATTCTGATTCCTTTAAGTAGCTGTGTTGGGTTACTAATAGCTTAACCCGTGTGGCAGATTTGAAACAAATGGATGATAATCTCTATGATGAGTTTGGTAACTACATTGGTCCTGAAATTGAGTCTGATCAAGAGAGTGATAGGGAGGAAGATGATGAAGAGCTTCCAGACAAACTCCATGAAGATGACGAGGCATCTGATGGAGAGGAGGCAGTTAATGCTTCCAGTGGATGGCTGACTACCTCGAATGATGTCGATATGGATAATCAGATTGTCCTTGCTGAGGACAAGAAGTATTATCCAACTGCAGAAGAGGTTTATGGTGAAGATGTTGAAACATTAGTTATGGATGAAGATGAGCAGCCCCTTGAGCAACCTATAATTAAACCTGTTAAGAACATCAAATTTGAGGTTGGGGTTAAAGATTCCTCAACCTATGTGTCCAGCCAGTTTCTTGTTGGTCTAATGTCAAATCCGTCTTTGGTTCGCAATGTTGCCCTTGTGGGCCACCTACAGCATGGGAAAACATTGTTCATGGATATGTTGGTTGAGCAAACACATCATATGCCTACATTCGATATAAATAGTGAGAAACACATGAGGTACACAGACACAAGGATTGATGAGCAAGAAAGAAGAATATCCATTAAGGCAGTTCCAATGTCACTTGTTCTTGAAGATAGCAATTCGAAATCATACCTGTGTAACATCATGGACACCCCTGGTCATGTTAATTTCTCTGATGAAATGACTGCTGGTCTCAGACTTGCTGATGGTGCTGTCTTGATTGTGGATGCTGGAGAAGGAGTTATGGTGAGTAACATTTTTTGAGGCAAAGATTTTGATAAGTTCATATTTCAAGTAGCCTAAACAGAAATTTTGATTCGGATTTGCGAAAGTTTCTGCTTATAAATCTGTGAACTCATTTTGCTTGTATATGAATATTAATGAGTACTGCAAGTGCTAATTGTATTCACACGCATTTATGCAGAGTTGAATTTTGAGATAGGTTGGTAATATTTGGATGGATTCCTGTGATAAGGCAATAAATTAGCGATTCAATGTTTTTGAGCTGTTATTTTAAGGATACATTTGTTTTATGAGATGATTGAACATGGTATTACTACTTGGTTTGATAATTTTGATATTCTGATTATGCAGGTTAACACAGAGAGGGCCATACGCCATGCAATCCAGGAGCGATTACCTATTGTAGTTGTGATCAATAAAGTAACCTCTGTGAACTATCCTTTCTTTTTTATTCTTCTTGATCAACAATCATATCATAGTGTAACTTATTTTAGGTTTTGACTGAAGGTTGATAGGCTGATAACAGAACTTAAGTTGCCCCCAAAGGATGCTTATCATAAGCTTAGGCATACTCTTGAAGTCATCAATAACCACATAACTGCTGCCTCTTCTACAGCTGGAAATGTCCAAATTATAGACCCAGCTGCGGGAAACGTTTGTTTTGCAAGTGCAACAGCAGGATGGTCCTTCACTTTGCAATCCTTTGCCAAACTATATCTAAAACTCCATGGCATCCCTTTTGATGCTGACAAATTTGCAACTCGTCTTTGGGGAGATATGTATTTTCATCCAGATACCAGGATTTTCAAGAAGAAGCCCCCTCCAAGTGGAGGGGAAAGATCTTTTGTCCAGTTTGTGCTGGAGCCCCTCTACAAAATATATAGTCAAGTGATTGGAGAGCATAAGAAGAGTGTGGAGGCTACTCTAGCAGAACTTGGGGTGACTCTCCCCAATGTGGCTTATAAATTAAATGTTAAGCCTTTGCTAAGGCTGGCATGCAGCAGCGTTTTTGGTTCAGCCTCAGGCTTTACTGATATGCTGGTTAAGCATATACCTTCTGCTAAAAGTACTGCAGCTAAGAAGGTAGATCATATATATACTGGGCCCAAAGATTCTATGATTTACAATGCCATGGTAGATTGCGATCCTTCTGGCCCCTTAATGGTTAATGTGACCAAACTGTATCCCAAGTCTGATTGCGGTTCCTTTGATGCTTTTGGTAGGGTGTACAGTGGTCAGATTATGACAGGACAATCTGTAAGAGTATTAGGAGAAGGCTATTCACCAGATGATGAGGAAGATATGACTGTAAAAGAAGTGACAAAATTGTGGGTATATCAAGCTCGTTATAGATTACCCATAAGCATGGCACCTCCTGGCTCTTGGGTTCTCATTGAAGGCGTGGATGCTTCAATAATGAAAACTGCAACACTTTGTAATGAGCAATATGATCATGAAGATATTTACATATTCCGGCCTCTCCAGTTCAATACTCTTCCAGTGGTCAAAACTGCTACTGAGCCTCTAAATCCGAGTGAGCTGCCAAAAATGGTGGAGGGTCTAAGGAAGATCAGTAAAAGCTATCCTCTAGCTATTACTAAAGTTGAGGAGTCTGGAGAGCATACTATTCTAGGAACTGGAGAACTATATTTGGATTCTATTATGAAGGATCTTAGAGAGCTATATTCTGAAGTGGAAGTCAAGGTATGCATCATCTGTCTTTGTTTTGTGTACTTTTAGTTTATCTCCCACCCAAGATCACTGCATTCTCTTTGTTTATTTTATTTATGGCAGCTTTGCTTTGATGAGCATGCATTCTTTTGTTCTAATGCTTCATTTGAAATTTAGGTAGCAGATCCTGTAGTTTCATTTTGTGAAACAGTGGTGGAGTCCTCATCAATGAAATGTTTTGCTGAAACACCCAACAAGAAGAATAAAATAACAATGGTATGTAAGTCATCTAATATTATTTTTTTGCAGTCTCATTCAGACTCTCTCTATGTACACTGTAGGAATCTAGCTAATTTAGTTTGTTGGATATTAATATTATTGTTGAAATTCCTTTATTTGTAGATTGCAGAGCCATTGGAGAAAGGGCTTGCTGAAGATATCGAGAATGGTGTTGTGAGCATCGATTGGAACAGAAAAGCTCTTGGTGACTTTTTCAAGACAAAATATGACTGGGATTTGCTTGCTGCACGATCCATATGGGCATTTGGCCCTGATAAGCAGGTACAATATATGTGCTTTAATTAAGTGCTGATCAAGCTTCCGTGGTTTCATCTTTTCCTAATTATCCTTGGCAATTTGAGCTGTTTGTATCATGATACATAAATGCATCCACATATGATCATGTTCATATGCAACAGCAAGTCATGGTATTCATGTTTGCCAAATTTGATACTTGCAGGGACCTAACATTTTATTGGATGATACACTTCCTACTGAAGTGGACAAAGGATTGCTGAGTGCTGTCAAGGATTCCATTGTTCAAGGGTAAACTGGGATTTATCTTCTCTCATTCTTGTGGCTAACTTATTTCCTGCAATTACACGTTTCATGTTTCTTTGGTTAGGTTTCAGTGGGGTGCACGAGAAGGGCCACTGTGTGATGAACCAATCAGAAATGTTAAGTTCAAAATAGTTGATGCTAGGATTGCACCAGAACCACTGCATAGAGGATCTGGTCAGATTATCCCCACAGCTCGACGTGTGGCCTATTCGGCTTTTCTGATGGCAACCCCACGGCTCATGGAACCAGTGTATTATGTGGAGGTGATTTCTAATTTTATGTTAAAGGAGCTCATATTTAAGTGATGGAGTTAATCAACTAAGTTTCTTAGGCTGTGCTATTAATTTTTTGTTATGTTGTTTCAGATACAAACACCAATAGATTGCCTTTCTGCAATATATACTGTGTTATCTCGCAGACGTGGACATGTCACGGCTGATGTGCCTCAGCCTGGGACTCCAGCTTATATTGTGAAGGTTTGATGACTAATTTTTTACCTGCATGACTACATCTGTGGATAAGCTTAGGAAATATTGCTATCCTTTATTGTTTCTTGGACTGGCATGAGGGAGAAAAATGCTGATGATTTTATGCTAAAAAAAAAATAGAAGCTCAGAAGGGTATTTGAGAAATCACAAAGCTGTGCACTCGTGGATTTTGAGCTGATATTCTTAACTTCTCTTTTCCATCACGTGGATAAATTTGTGGTCCAAAATTTAGTGTTTTATTTTTCTCTGATCAGGATTATATTGTTGTTTGATGATTGATTCTCAAAGTTAGGATTTTGTTATTTTTCAACTATGTAGCACGGACATGGACACGAGTACGGATGTGGACACGGGGAAACGATATTTCTAAAAAATATAAGACACGGACACGTAGGGGAAACATGTAAATATTAAAAATATAGGGACAAATTCATAAATAATTAAATTCAAAAATATAATTACAAATTATTTTTATATAAAATTAAACAAAAATGATATTTAATCAAATATTGAGTAATAATTGGCGTCATACAAAGATTATAGGTTTTCTAGAAGGAAAAAATGTATTTTTAACTTAAAAATGTATTTCTAAGTTTTAGAAAATTACAAATTGCATTCAGGATGTTTCGTATTGTCGGAAACATGTTGGAAATGTGACACGCTATGCAATTTAAGTTTCCGTGCTTCATAGTTTTCAATGATTGATTAGAACTGGACTGACTAGTTTTTGTCTCTGAACTCTTTCTTATGTCTTGTTCTTTTGATGTAAATGTCTTGTGGTTCCTTTCTTCCAAGCCTAGTGTAATGTTTCATTGGCTTTCAGATATACAAACATGTGTTCAGCCATCATTAGACAAGTGCATGCTTTAATATATATTTTATACTTTTTTTTTTTTCCTTTTCACTACTTCATTACAGGCATTTCTACCTGTGATAGAGTCATTTGGTTTTGAGACGGACTTGAGGTACCATACCCAAGGGCAAGCTTTTTGCCTTTCAGTCTTTGATCATTGGGCTATAGTCCCTGGGGATCCACTTGACAAAAGCATAGTTCTGCGGCCTCTTGAGCCGGCCCCAATCCAGCACCTTGCTCGTGAATTTATGGTGAAGACAAGGCGTCGCAAGGTATAGCCAGCTCAATCATAGTTTTCTCTCACTTTATTCTCTCTCCCTCTCATATCCACATTATTAAGTGGTCAAACTCTTTAAAAATTCAGACTGGTTCTGCCTTAAAAACGCTTTATTTTTCTACAAGTTGCATCAGGCTTTTAGGACTTGGATTTTACCCACAACTAAGCGGTAATATTTTTGCTTTGACTTGTATATCCCAGGGAATGAGTGAAGACGTGAGCATAAATAAGTTCTTTGATGAAGCTATGGTGGTGGAGCTGGCTCAGCAAGCAGCTGATATCCATCAACAAATGATATGATTGTTCTTACATGGCTGCTCGCCTGCCATGGAATGAAGTACAAGTATGTGGTATCGGGCAGTTTTATCCTAATCGGAAGTTGCATGTGAGAAGATTGTGCAGATGAATATCTGATATACAATGCTACTAACGGCCCTGTATCCTCGCTATTAATGTTCCTGAACTGAAGTAGTTTTGCCTTTCGCTGTATGACCAAAAAGAGGCCTGGAAAGAAAGGTTTTGTTGGATATTATTTGTTTTTTCCTTTTTTTATTATCGGCTATCCACATTATATGCATATCATTAGGGAGACTTGACAGGACTCTATATGGTTTCTCATATGCCCGTATAAATTTAGATGAAATTTTTAGATTTTGAACTCCTATGTTTTGTTTGTTTTTTTAGAAATGGAGAGAAGACCAAAGAAAAGAAATCAAATATCTCTAACTTCATCTGTGGATAGGAATTAGAGAAAAGAAATCAATTGAAAGTAATGGAAATTTATCAGCTCAATTTCCCTTTAAGCCTAGAAAAATTGGTGGAAAATCAGGGGGACAAAAAAAGGAAATTCGGTTGATGCAATTGTTGGATACGCAGATGAATGCGGAGCTCAATCCGTGTGTAAAATAAGAATTAATAACATAAATTATATCCATTTTTATAAGTATCAAACTTTTTAATTATTGTAAACTTATATTAAATTATTTGAAAAGGTTGTAATATGATATCAAGTTTAATTTTTGGTCATCAAAAAATAACATAGCAGTGTAATTTCCGACTGCAACATCATCTGTTTTGACTGGAAATCAGACTTTAATTTCACATTGCAACTTTTTAAAAAAAAAATTGAATATGCATTTATAGAGCAGTAAATGAATCAAGTTTTTTGGACATCGGTTTAAAAAAAATTTATTTGAGATCGTTTGTTAATTTAATGAGCTATGTTTAAAATGGATTTTAATATTGTTTGGGTCATTAGCTTGCAAATATATTTATTTAAAAGTTTGAGTACGTATTTATTTAAAAGCTTGCGAATGTATTTGTTTAAATCTCGTTTAAGATTTATTTATATTATATTCTCTTATTGAACTCGAATTTTTGTCATTATTAATTAATAAACCGAATTTGAGTTTGACTTATTAAACATAATAAATGAACTATTTACGAGCCGATCTCGAACTACTCAAAATTTTAATAATTTTGAAATAAGCCGAATTCAAACTCGAATCTAGCTCGAGTATATGACAAACTTAAAGGACCAAGCCTAAATTTATTAATATTAAACTCGATTCAATTTAATTACAATTTTACAGATTTGTAAAAATAAAAAAATATAATATCAATTTATTGGTATTATTTATGTAATAAATGGATTAATTATACTAACGGTATCTCAATCATATAAATTATAATAATTCGATATCTTAAAAATTATTTATAATATAAAATTATTTCAATTTTTATTTTATAACTAAATTAATCTTTAAAATTGTAAGTTGTTATAATTTAACAGTTAGAAGGATAATTCAACCGTAATTAAGCCGAAAATTGAATATTCAAAAGTGAAAACAGAAAAGATGAACTGCCACTCAAAGTCAATCTTATATACATGCTACCTTCCTTCTCAATCTTACACCCATCGAATTACAGATCTTAGAGGTAAAAGAAGGAATTTTATTTCAGACACCCCTTTTGTCGAAACAAGTGCATTGTCTTGAAAGAAAGGATCTTTGGCTGTTACATGCTCGTTTCTCATGTAATAACAGATTCTTACAAGAATTTCTAGTATACGATTATGGAATTTCGCTTGTATATAATCAATCAGATTCAATGGTAGCATGAATTCTTGTTATCGTCCATCATTGACTAAGCCATCGAAACACTTTCTGGGTCTGATTTTGCAATTATTCACGGTGTGCCTTTTTCTTCTACTTTCTTCCTACCCAATTATCCATATCTCGTATTTCAATCCATAACCCCATAGTAGATTCACCATCTTCGTTTTTATAATCTCAGCTTCTGCATTGCTTTAATTTTTAGATTGATGGGTGTAGATGTATGCATTTAATCTGGAATTTTGAGGGTTATTCACATTCCAGTTGTAACCCTAACTTAGACTTATGTAGATAGACTTCTTTGATAACTTAGCTTTATATTATAATCTTCAATACTAAACAAGAATGCAATCCAAAATCCTGAATCTAGCTCCAGCTTTTGTCCTCTTCCCATCTCTTAAACCCCCAAAGAAAACCATCACTTTCCACCAAATTATTGCCCTAATTGTCACTTTCTTTGCTTATGCCTCATTTCATGCCTCTCGAAAGCCTCCAAGCATTGTCAAAAGCGTTCTTGGACCCAATATTCAGTTAAATTCTTCAGAAACTCAATTCAATACGATTTCAGTGGAAGCCATTTCAAGCCCCACCGATACTGGTTGGGCTCCATTTAATGGTCCTGAGGGACCTAGCATTCTTATCATCCTATTCAATAGGAATGTATTTTGCTGGACATGTTGGTGACAGGATTGATTTGAGGTTGTTTCTTGTTTTTGGGATGATGGGTAGTGGTCTTCTCACTATTATTTTTGGGTTAGGTTATTGGTTTAATATACACTTATTAGGGATTTTTGTGGGTGTGCAAATTTTGTGTGGTTTGTTTCAGTCAATAGGATGGCCTTGTGTGGTGGCAGTAGTTGGGAATTGGTTTGGGAAAGCTAAACGGGGGTTGATAATGGGGATATGGAATTCACATACATCAGTTGGAAACATTATCGGCTCTGTTGTGGCTTCTAATGTTTTGGAGTTTGGTTGGGGTTGGTCATTTGTGGTGCCTGGGATTTTGGTGATTTTAGTTGGGTTTTTGGTGTTTTCGTTTCTTGTAGTTAATCCTGAAGATATTGGATTTGAGCCTTTGGGAGAGGGGATTGAAATGCATGTGGAGGTGGATGGTGATGAGAATTTGGAGAAAGTGGAATCGGAGGATGCAGGGCTCATTAGGACAGAAAATTCAGATTCTTTGGAAGCTATTGGATTCTTGGAGGCTTGGAGATTACCTGGTGTTGCTGCATTTGTTTTCTGCCTCTTCTTTTCAAAGCTAGTGGCTTATACTTTTCTGTATTGGTTGCCCTTCTACATAAGGCACACAGGTATTGTATTCTGCATGCCTACAGATCTTATGTTGAGAATATGATTTAAGATCATGTAGCAATCACTTTATGCTAATAAACTTCATACTCTGCCTTGAAATGCATGTGGATGTATTGTATTGCTTGAATTTATGTACTAGCAACTTGACGTAGATGGTATTAACAGGACATTGCTCTAAATCTTTCAAATTATGCTAATAAACTTCATACTCTGCCTTGTTCATACACTTTGTTAATCTCATTTTAGACCAATTCTTATAGCCATAGCTCTAGCTTTCTTTAAAAGCTTCAGTTAGGTAGTGCATTAAATGTTCTTAAGTTTTATCCAATAATAAATTGCAAGATTAAGAATTGATCTCATGTAATCATAGTTGTTAAAGGCGCGCCTCAAGCTCCAGCCTCAGCTCTTTGAAAACCCAAATGCAGGCGCTGTCACAAAGGCGCGCGCCTTGAGCCTAAGAGCAAATAAATATTTGTATTTTTTCTTGTTTTTAGTGTTGGAACCCAAAGGCAAGCGCTGTCACAAAGGGGCTCGTCTTGGTGCGCCTTGAGCCTAAGAGCAAATAAATATTTGTATTTTTTCTTGTTTTTAGTGTCAGAAAATCTAAACCATTGATTATAAATTGAAAAAAATTCTTACTATATCTTACTACATCTAATTATTTCCAAAACAAACAATAAAAAAGAAAAAAAAAATGTTAGGGCAAAGAAAACATTTGTTCCAACCTCCATAAAGATAATTTGAACAGCATAATTTAGGCGTAAGACTAATTGTGCTTTGCTATGATAATTCATAATTGATAAGTATTAGAACTTGTTAAATACAATATTAGTAAACTTATTATCCTTGTGTGTTTAGTAAGTTTAAGAGCCTTATGTTTATGATATCAAACTTTTATTAAGTTTTTTTTTCTGTATATATGTTTCTATTTTGTTGTTATGATTTATGTGTTTTGAGTTTTAATATTTTTATAATATTATATCACCTTGCTAGTAGTTTAATTAATAATAAAATTTATAATTTTTTTCAATTATTTTTTATTTTTGCCCCTCATGTCACTCAGGCATGCGCCTGCACCTCGGGCCTAGGCTCCAAGACCCCTTAGCGCCTTCAATAACTATGCATGTAAGTATATCTTGATTTTGTTACACGATGGATATTGATCACAAAGTTGTGCTCCAATTATAGCTGTTGCAGGTGTGCATTTGTCACACAAGACTGCTGGAATTCTTTCCACAATATTTGATATTGGAGGAGTCTTTGGTGGAATTTTGGCTGGATACATATCTGACATGATTGAAGCTCGTGCTGTGACTTCAGTTGTATTCTTGGCACTGTCAATTCCAACCCTGATTTTATACCGAGTTTATGGAAGTTTATCTATGGTTACCAATATTACTTTGATGTTTCTGTCGGGTTTGCTTGTGAATGGCCCCTACTCACTGATCACTACAGCAGTTGCAGCTGATCTTGGTACCCAGGACATGATTAAGGGAAATTCTCGTGCCTTAGCTACTGTTACAGCAATTATAGATGGCACTGGCTCTGTTGGAGCAGCTTTCGGGCCACTATTGGCCGGATATATTTCCACAAGGGGGTGGAACAGTGTCTTCCTTATGCTTATTATTTCTATTTTCCTTGCAAGTTTATTCTTGATTCGTGTTGTGAGAACTGAGATTAAAAGCAAGATGAATGAGGGAAGGTGGATTTTTAATGGCATGACAACACATTAATGGAGATTTTTTTTGCAGGGCATCATTTTATATCTCACTAGAACAGTACAAAGGACAGGAATATGCAGATATTCTCGAGTATATACTGCTGTATTTTATTTTTTTTATCTCATTCTTGACTTACATATAGCTTTGACTGGTAGCTGTATAAATACCAATTCATTAAAGGTAGAATTCGTTATGCCCTTTATTGGGTATAAAATACAAGCTTCTGCTTTCATAATACCATTCTTATTCGCTTCTGTGCATTGTTGGCAGTGATTCACAATTATTTATGATTTACCCTCTTCCATAGAGATGGAATTCTCCATGTACCCAACTTTACTAAGAACTTTTAGTTATATGATAGTCTGCATAGAAATATCAATGAAAATTAGCTCAATCCATTAGAGTTGGAGCTCCACTACATAATTGGTTGAGCCTCAACACATCTAGCTGATACAATTACACTACATAAAACTTAATTAATTCCCTTTTGATACAACTAATACAAAGAAGAAAGATTATAACTAGAATGGAACAAATGCAAATTCCTCTGTCAAACCATATTTGGGTAAATCCAAAATACAAAATACTGGGAAGAAAAGACACTGTGCATGCTATGAATAGTGACATTATTTGACCTTTGAATTATCTGTCATCTGTATTTTCATTTAATTGAGTACTTGGAGAAGCAACAATGACAACAGGTAGGAATATTACAGTTATTTCCGGATGAATTTATGTACAGATGCAGAACTCACACAGAGTATTGCTATTTACCATTATTGAGCTGTTCTACACTACAGGAAGGAAAATTTAAACAGTAAGTTTTAAAGAATTATCCTTGTAACAGACTTTTGAGACTCTGAAGTCCCTCAGCAGAAATGCTCCGCCTCACTCTTGTCCTCTCTATTGGCATTTGAGGTGGAGGCTCCAAGTGAAAACTTATCATCACAACTGTCAAGTTGTCAGTTGCTCCACGTTTTATCGCTTCTTCCACTATTTCTTTGCAACATAATTTCACATCATTATGCTCTTGAAGCCTTCTCCGGGCAAAAGCTACTGAATTTTGGCTTGTAAAAACATCCCATATACCATCGCTTCCGATGATCAAAAATTCATCTTCCTTGGTTAATGTTATCAATTTGAGTTCTGGTTCACCACTCAAGGGACCACCCAATTTGTCCTTCACCTTCATACCTTCAAGGTGCCAGTCACCTAATGCACGGGTAACCCCTAACTGACCATTCAGATAACCATCTTCTACGTATCCTCCCAGGGACTCAATCCGTGTCCTTTCCCGGACACAGCAAGGCCTATGGTCCTTTGACATTTCTATGGATGTTCCTCGTCGTGACAACACTGCCCGGCAATCACCGACATTTGCCACAAGCAAAGACCTGTTCAAGATACTTTTCAGGTAAATATGGCACTACCTTGTAGGTATCTATTAATTTATCACTCTTTGAAACTCATCAATCTACACAATCATCAATATGTTGCACATAATCATCTCTATCTTTCATCAGTTTATCTTCAATTCTATTCGACAGCTCATTCAGTGACAAAATCAAACCTTCAAAATCAAATGGCCACTTAAGCCATTTAACAAGATGTTCAAATCTCATTTAGGACAGTCACTTAGGTTGGGGATGGCCAGAAAACCATATGAATTTTGAATGGGTTGGGCCATTGACTCCTAGATGAACTGAACTAAAGGAAAACGGCTAGCCACAAGTAAAGATGAGAAGTGCTTACCTCCCAAATATCATTGCTGTGAGTGCAGTTGTGCCAGAAGAGAGGGCAGACTCAAGGGAGCATGTCTTTGCAAAAGCAGCATCAGTCTCGATGAATGATCTTGTGACCACTTTCTCAAGTTCAATAGGGAAATCAGCATCCTCAACAATGATTCTTGGTAAATGGTCACGGACAAAATGTGCTGCACTTTTTCCTCCATGGCCATCAAAAACCTGTTTTTGTCACAGCAATTGCTATTTCAGTTGTAAAAATAAGAACATATGTATTATTACAGCCTGTAACTACCTTTTTTCTTTTGCAATAAATATGCAACGCAATCACAATAACAGGAAGTTTGAATCAAACTGAGCCTGAACTTCCTTACTACAAGTAGTTTCAACCGCTGGGCTACTAGCCTAGCAGCATTTTCCTCTAAGGGGCGTAGGGCAACTAATAGAAGACCTAAGTTTCTCCATGGGCCCAGGGCAACTAATATAAGACCCAAGTTTCTCCATGGGCCCAGGGCAACTAAGGGGTTGATGCGTGTACTAGAGTCATCCATTAGCAGCGCCAATTTCAACAATCACACAAACAAAGATGAAGTTTCTCTCATTTCTAATCTTTCAATTTACTCTCTGATACTTACAGGCGAAGCCAAGACACTGAAGCTCTAAACTAGCAGGATGAGTAGTAGCTTTCCCACAAAGAGAAAAATTTCTTCCCAAAATTTTAGCAAGCAGTACTGGAATATGTACATGTATAACAGACTCCTTTTGTCAGCAGATGTTTTAACTTGTAAAGAAATAACACTATTAAATGATCTCATTTCTAATAAGGCAACAAGTCCCATTTTATTAATCTTGTCGGCAACACGATAATTCCATTGACAAACATAACATATTTAGACTGGTAACTTTTCTGTACCTTTCATAAGTTTGCATACGAGGGAAGAATAGGGGACCTACTGTACGTTCACATATGAAGCAAGGAAAATTTTGAAGCTTCATATTCTAAATTAAATTGATATTCACATTTAAGCCATGCAAGCAATCTACTTATTCAACGATTTAACAGAAGTATGCTGAGGTCTCCATGCCTTGTATGCTCAAGGAGTTGATAACTAAAAACTTCACTAAAACTTTACACTTCAAACATCATCAAGTGTTCAAGAACCAAAGCAAGCCAAAACAACTTTATCATCTCATAATCTTTGTTCCTGAAAAGGTAATCTGTCATCAAAGTTCTTTATTGCAATGTGCAAGAATCCATATTCCTCTAAAGTTGCCATCCTAGAACTACTGGTGAGAAACTAAAAATCTTGTTGATGCCTTAAAAGCCATTCCACGAGTGAAAACAGAATTCTAACAAGGTTCAGAAATTTATTAGCAGTAAAATCACAGACATGAGATCAGAAGCTGAGGAACGTACACCATAGAAAGCAACAGATTCCTCCTGCAGTAAATCATAACCAAATTTCTTAGTCAAGTCACTGATGCAAATGTGTGTATCCTCCATATAAGGCCGTTCACCAATGTCAGACCACTCTCCTGACCGAAGAACAGGCGTGAAATTTGTCAACAGAATCTGTTTCCTCTCCACGGTCGCTCTATCCTCAGAAATGCTTTCTAGCTAAATAGGCCACCACAATTATGAAATTAAGTAATGTAATGAAAGGATAATACATTATCTATAAAGCAATCCACAATTAAGAAATTAGTGATGTAATAAAGAGATAATACATTATCTAAAAAGCAGTATACAGAAACAGATATTTCAGTCTAGCACCATGGCTGAATCATAGCACTATGGCCTTCAACCTAAACGATTTAAAATTCAACCAATCTGTAGTGAGTACTAGAACAAAAGTATCCATTAGAAAAAGAATTATCGGTTTCAAGCCATCTCTAGCGATGAATCAACTATTCAAAGTGCTTTGCTGATATGCAAGAATAGTAGCTGTAACTTTTGATTTAAAGAAAAAGCTCAATTTACTGAGATAGGGTACAAAACCTATGATAAAGGCACATAAAATTATTACATTTGGGAGGCATATGGTCCTCTAAAAGTTTCAGTGAAGGAGAAGAAAAACAGATTAAAAAATATAAGATAGGTAATTTGCATAGCACAATACCCGTTCCTTGTCTGCCAATCAAAGGCAAGTCCTATATGATTAGAACACTCAAAAATAAGCTTAAGATTTAAGACCTATCCATCTCAGAGTTAGAAACTAACAAACCACCACAGAATCTAATCTAGGTTTTACCTTACACCCACCAATATAATACACAGTAGTGTACTAAGAAAGATGTCAACATCCAGCCAACAAACTATGTGAAACCTCCAGTAATTTCATTGCTAGAGTATTATAATCATCTAAGATATATACAGTAACTCAACACTTATTCCTGAGATTCAGAAGTGCATTTTCTGTAGTGGCCAATTATGACATAAATATAAAATTACTGTTCATTATGCATCAGGAGCAATTCAATGAGATAGAGATGATCCATGCCAAACTGCAATTCAAAATCAAGCTATACGGCATAAGATAAAGCGAAGATGCGCCCAAGTAAAAATACTATTTTCCCCTTTTCTTGTTATTTATGAAACAATAGTAATTGAAATGAAATCAACAATAAAAAGAATTGAAGTATATAAGTGTGTTTGAAATGAAACAAATCTGGTTTAATTGGCTAAAGTTTGATCATCATGCTTCTGACCATCAAATTTCAACAATACAACATAAATGTAGGTCATTATAATGAATGAAGCCAAAAGTTCCTGTGGAATGTGAATTTTCAAACATATGGTAATGACAAAAAGGCAGTAACGCCGCGAAAATTATCAATATTACTGTCATCCTTTTAGTAGTTGAATTAATTCCAAATTCCACCAGTAAATTATTAGAATATCACCGCAAAGCCCCAAAGAGAGAACATGAACATATATTTCCAGAATTTTCCAATCAGCAACAAAAATTCTTGCATGAAAAAAGTCAATAGCAGAATAGAGAGAAGAAACTAGTTTGGTTTTAACAGGGAAAAAATAAATAAAGATTCCAATCTTGCTGGAGTCATTTGAACAGGGGGAAAAAAAGTTTATCTGAGAACAAGTAGAAAACAATCTCTCTCGGATCTAAGAAACTTTCCAAAAATAAATAAAGATTCCAATCTTGCTGGAGTCATTAGAACAGGGGGAAAAAAGTTTATCTGAGAACAAGTAGAAAACAATCTCTCTCGGATCTAAGAAACTTTCCTATTGCAACTATGACCAAAAGCATAACTAAATAAAGTGAAGGAATTAAAAATTCAGACGCTCAGTTACTTTAACAAGCAATTCTTAAAAAAGGAAAGAAATAAATTAATAAAAAAACAGTAATAATCGATGAACAAAGAAACATTGAAATAAAAGAAAATTCCCAAACTTGTTGAAACTCAAATTTACTTATTGTAGAGTCACAGAGCAAAACTAACATCTATACATACCCATAAGCTCCTCATACGACTTAACCAGCAAATTTTTCTTAATTGCACAACCAACTAATCTCTAAAACATTCCTCAACACCATCAGACACTACAGATCATCAGCCAAAAAAATGGCCAGAACTCTAACCAGACTATTATCCAAGAGAAAAATCCATCAAACAAGAAAAATTAAAACTTCGCACAGAATGTTAGAATAGAAGAAGTGAAATCTTACAGGAAATGAGTGGCCTCCAGGGAACCCATCACTGGAACTGATAAAAGTAGAATCTTTATCCCAATTCTGCATCTGGGTTGGCACGAGCTCACAATGCAAAGGCCAAGGTTGCTGCCTGCTGTTGGTATTACTATTGTCAAGGTTCTCCATTTCTTGGGCAACCTGCTCTGTATCCTTAACACACATGATTTTTAGGTTGTTGATTAAAAAAAGGGTTTTAGTGTCCCTCCAGCAACTCCTAATTATTTGTGGGAATCCAAAGTAACACGAGCACAAACAAAAATAGAGGAAGGAAGGTAGAGAGAGAAAGAATCAAAAGAAAAATAATGGGTTGGAGTTGGAGAGTAGATTCTTGGAATATAATGAGAAGACGAGTTGCCTCTGTATTATACTAAATAGAAGTCGATAGAGAGAGAGAGTAAGCTGAACCGTTAAATTCCAGATTTTTCTAAGAAAGCGTGGCTCAAAATTAGTTGGTTGTGTTTTATTTTTTTAGTGTTTTGTCATCGTTCCGATTTTTTATAAAAAAAAAATTACTAATACTTTAAAAATTTAAAAATTATATGATTTATTTTTTCTATTTTATTTATATCAGAGTATAATAAATTAAAGTTATAGGATAAAATTAATACAAGATATTAAAATTTTAAAGAATAAAAGGTATAATTTTCAAATTTTATAAATATTAATATATTATATTAAACTACCGAAGTAAATCGTCTAATTTCAAATTTTAATTAAATCATATTATACTATATCAAAATAGAAAAATAAATATTATTGTTTTTTTAATTCCTTAGGCTTAACAAATGTTCCGCCCATGTATATGTCGGTTTTTAACATTTTGCTCCTTAAAATTATTTTTTTCTACTTTAAACATCATTCTTAATATAATATTTCAATTATTTCCATTAATTTGAGAGCATGTTTGGTAAGATACTGAATGCCAGTAAGATAATTTTTTAAAAATTTTAAAATATCTGCATATTTATAATTTAAATTTCATATTTTTGGTTAAATTAAAAAAAATTTATACCAATTTATCCACACACTAATAAAATTTCTTTTCGATTCGACTCTTTAAAATTTAATAAACCTATAAGACTATCCAAGGGGAAAAAGGAGAAATAAACAAATTAATTCAATGGACATTTTTAAAAAATATGTCCATTTAGTTTAATGGGATGGAGTAATTAATAATTATTTTGTTTTGTATATGAACATGTTTGATTTAAGTTCATGAGTACTGTTGTTGATAATTGATTATAATCTCATTTAGTTGTTAGACTTTTAGAATTTTTTTTTTCACACTAATTACAACTGAATTTAATTTGATTTTTCATTTATCTTAATTATTTTACCCTTTTAGATTAATTATTTATAATATATTTACATATCTAATTATATATTTTAGATTAAATTAACAATCTTCTGCCATATAACCTATATTGAAATTATTTTTAATTTACTTATTTATTTTCCATCCTTTTCCCTTGGAAGAAAAATATGATTAGTTAAGCATATGATGAGAGAATCTCAGCTTTGTTTCCATGTATTTTCCTCTTAAGTGCGCATAATAAGAAATATAAGGCTTTTTTTTATTACAAGAGATATGACTAAAAATTTGAAATCGAATATAATTTCATTAATTTTGATAATTTTTTTTTTGTTAGGTCGTATTATATTTTTGGTCAATCCACTGGGATTATATATGGAAGCTAATCATGTTCCAGCAAAAATCTCTCTTATAAATTTAAAGATAGCTATATATTTATATATCAAATTTAAAATTTATAGTTAAACTAAAAGAAAGCAACATCATTCATTTATACCCTCGTGGGTATTAATGTTGATACTTAACCAACCTCGTTTACTTTTCTTAATTATTATTAATTATTCTTTAAAGTATGATAGAATAAAAAGTAACTAATTATATAATTAGTATTATTAATTCGTACATGAGATGGGAAAACATTTTGAAAATGTTATGGTTGATGAATCACGTGGTGGATACACTTTATCCCAATTATATGTACTGTGTGTTTTTATTTTTCATTTTGTCACATGCAAGTTAAATTCAGATGCTAATTAATTGAAATTATCAGGTAAAATTCCTAATAATGCATTAGCATTTCCATAAAATTTAAAAAATATACTATTTATTTTATGCAGTTTGATATAATATATTAATATTATATAAAATTTGAAAGTTATATTATTTATCCAATGAAATTTTTATATATTACACTAATATTATTTTGTCTCGAAACAAAAGAGTATATTTTTTTTTACTAATATATTATATTATTTTTCAAATTTTAAAAATATTAAAATATTATTTCAAACTAAATAAAATAAATCTCATAATATACTAATATACTATACCAAGGAGAGAGAAAGTAAATAATAGTTATGCAGTCACCAAAAGTCAAGGCCAAGTTAGCAACAAAAGTCTATATAATGTACCCACTGGAATTTTATATTTTTTAATTTATAATTGAATATCAGAGAAAATCATATTAAAATATTTATAAACACCTCAATTGTTGGCTGGTTCAAGAAAATAATAACTAAATCGGAATATTAACTAACTATTCGCTTTAATTGGAAAATATTTTTTTTCCATTGAATTAGAAAAATATTTTTCCAGTTATTTTATTATTTTCATGCGCTAAATATTGAAAAATAAAGTAATAATCTAAAATAATAATTTTTGCAATTGGACTCCTATTGATAAATATATTCTAAAATCACTTGTGAGGGTCGGATGGATTTTCGAGTTCGAATTTTTTTACTATCATCTATCAACGCTAATAGAAATATATCAAATTTATGATAAATACAAAAAAAAAAAAAAAAGACTGACACTATTGTATAATCTATGCTCACTGATTATCTTAATGAAAAAAAAAACTCTAAATTCGATTTCAAATTAATTAGAAGTGGGTGAAGACCCCACAAATAATCATAAATGGCAATGAAAAAGAAGATGTGTTTATAGTTAATATATTTCATGATAGGGATAATGATCACTTACCTTCTTTAGGTAATCAAAATGACAATCAATAAAATCCTCTTGGAATTACCTTTCATAATTTCTAGTCATATTCTCAATATATTATAAAAAGACCATCAATTTTTTTTTTCAAAAAAATAAAAAATAAATGTCAATCTTATTAATGATTGAAACCAAGTTAAATAAAATTTTTTTTTGGCCACGTACTGCACACAATTAGCCAAATGAAAAGCAATCAAATGATTTTCTTATTTCATAAATTCTGTTAAAAGTTCCATCATAGGGTTAGGTTTTATTTTTAGAGAAAGTAAGATTTTTTTAAGCTAAAAAGGATGTTATAGTTTATGTCTTTGGTAAATTTAAATTTTTTTTTTACCATAATAATATTAAAAAAACTTTGAGTTGGTGCTAATATATAACGGAAAAGGTATATGCTCAGTATATTTGAAATTGTAAAATTATTACACATCAATACTAGTTTACCATTTTCTAATATTATTATGACAAAAAATTTAAATTTACTAGCGGTACAGTACTTTTTTTTGTTCGAAAAAAATATCGTGTAAAAATGTAAAACAACAATTAAGTTTTTTTGAATTTTTTTCTTTATTTTTTTGGTTTATATAAAGACTAAAATTGAGACCTTTTAGAGAGAAATTAAGGACATATGCCACTGGGGCACATGCCTCTAGCGGGTTAGGTTTTAATTAATTAACGAATAATTGCTCAAAAAAGAATTGAAAGAGAAGTTTTAGAGAAAATGATTGGGTAGTGTGTGTGAACAATAGGACATTTGCATCAAATGGGAAGATGATGTAAGACAATGACTTGAGGTTTCTCTTTTGCTTTTACTAAAAGTTTAGTGATTCACCAATATCTTCTTCATCAAATATCTTTCTTCTTCATCAAATATCTCTCTTCATATTTACTTGTCCAATATTGCTTTGGGTCTTTTTAATAATTAATGCCAAAATGGTTACTAAACTTTACAAGAGATTTTTTTTTTTTTTTTCCTGTCATTGTCGTTTTGCAATAGAAAGGGAAAGATTTACTTGGGCTTCTAATGCCACAATCTAATTTATTATCAAAATAACTTGTGTAGAAAAATCCTAATAACTTTCAAGAGAACTTAAATAATAATAAAAATATTAATAGTGTGAGCACTTTGATGAAAATACCATTCACACTTCACCTACTAATACATGTACAACTATAATGAGATCCATATTTCTAACAAGAAATTTCAATTACAAAATATTTTTTTTTTAAAGAGAACTTAATTTCAAGGTTTTTTTGAAAGTTTTAATCACCTAAACTATATATATATGCGCGCCGAATAGATCTATTAAGATGATAAAGTATTTTCTCCTAAGTTGTGTTTCATACTTTGAACTCAAATTCAAAACTTATAATTACCATCCCATTCAACCTCTCGAAAGTTATAAAACCCATTTCTAATATTGTTCTATTGATTCAATTACTATATATGTTTGTCAAAATTTTAAATTCATTTTAATGCCAACTTGAATCAGATAAACTCTTGTATTTAGTGTGAAACAATTAGGTTAAAGAGTGCACAATGCATATGAGATGGTTGTTAAAGGAAAGTAGAGGGGGTGAGAGGTTGATGGGCACTTCAAAAGGTCAAACAAAGGAAAGAGACGCCCCTTGTCGATTACTTTGCAATTAACCAATAGGAATTCCCTCGCAGATGTTTTGTTTGTGACCTTGAATCAGCCATCTTAGTGGACTGACGTGGCATACTAGAGTTCACCAACTATGAGTGCAGAAGTTGAATTATTGCAATGGTGTTTTCTAATGGAATTTCGTACAAAGAGGATTGGTATAACACTTTCTTGTACCACTTTCTTATAGCATACCCATTATCCTTTCAATTTTACTATTCATTATATTACAAAAAGTTGACTTACTATTTTAGATTATTTTAAAAATGACATGCCTCCAATAATATTTTTTTATTTTATTTTCTATTTTAATTTTTTATCAATAAAATTATCTCAAAAAAATAAAAAGATGGAGTAAAAGACGGAAAAAAAGAAAGAGAAGAAAGTAAATAATAAATATTGTTAACGAGCTTTTTGTAACTCTTAAATTGAAGGAAAAATATTCTAAATTTTAGAAAATGAAATAAGTAAAGAGGAATATAGATATTAGATGACAAAATTTCTAAATATAGGCATGGTGGAAAATAGAGAAATTGTTGTGAGTACTCTTATATATTTTCCATTATATACTTCAAATGTAAAAAAATATATATATATATATATATCTTTTTTTCTATAAAGTACCAATTTTTATTAAAAAATGATATTTTATAAATGAAAAAAAACATGTTTTGGTGGAAAAATTTATAAGGAAGTGTTAAAAGCACTTATCTTTATACAGTTTACTTGTATTATTTTTTACTTTTTTAATTTAGTATGAAAATTAGTTTGATTAATGTAAATTATATTGGATAGATTTGATAAAGTATCCTCTCAAAAATTTTAAAATAACTATAGTTAATCTAGAATAGTCCCATATTAATTTATCTTCTCCTCTTGAGTTACTTATCCCATTTATTAACATTGCATTATCTTCTTCTATCTATAATCATAGGGAATGAATAATGAAATCATTGAAATTTGAAGGTACGGCAGTATATCATGATCAGTTTAAACAATTTTAGTTCACTGCTCTCTCTCCTAAAATATACAGAACTTCTTTAACTATTTTATATTATATATTGAAATATTCTAAATTGGTATTTGAAATTATCCCAAAAACAGCTTTAAATTTTTTTTTATTTAATTAACTAATTTTTATAAATTTTTTATAAACCATTTTTTCTAAACCTGCTTTTAAAAAAATATATATTTCTATGTTTCTACTTAATGTAGTTTTCAAAATTCAAAAAAATTAAAAATAAATTTTTTTTCCCACAATGCATTTTTCTGAATGTCAATCCTAAACCGGCCCTAAAAGTCTAGCCTTTAAAATGAATTTTTTGAAGTTTTCGATAGAATTTTTTAAAGAAAAATTAATAATTATAAGTTTAAACTGTCACATCTACCTATTTGAAGCACGAATTGATACACACAAATTGAAATTGAATAAATCAAGACAATCGAAAATTTTACGGACTCAAAGAAAGTAAAGACTTAGTATACAAATTTATGATGTTAAATTATCGAGTGAGACTAATAAGAGTGACAAAATTATAAATTTATAATTTTTTATCGAATGAGCGAGTTTTAAGCTTGAGTACACTGGGATTAGGATATTAAGATAAATTTGTAAGTAAAATTTTAAGTCAAAATTTTTCCATTTAGAATCATAAATTAATGAAATAAAATTCAGATCTCTATTATATTATATTTATATATTAAATGGGTGGGTTAGAAGTAATCAGTGTGACAAAAAGACTCAAACTCTATACATTCTCCAATTTTCATACCTACTAATATCAATTAACCTACTTTTGATTAGCAAATTATCCTAAATTTTTAAGAGGAGATAATTCAATACAAATTATTTCATTTCTATTATAATTTCAATTTTTTATTTTTTCAAAGCGTAAATTTTGATACGGTTTCTGAGATTTCTTGATCTCGAGATTCTGAAATTTAATCCGCTGCTTTTTTTCGTGTTAAATTTCTTTAAAATACAAAATTAAATTTATTATTAAAAAAAAACAGAATAAAAATTTTAAGAACTCTGAAATTGATATGGAAAGAAAGTATCTTTTATCAGTGTTTTCATATGTGAAAAACTTTAGAATGCTTCAGAAATGCCATTGTAATATGGATCAAACATTCGTGAGAGTTATAATATTAATTTTATAAATAAAATAAATTTACACATATTCATTTATTGATATATATTCATTAATTTATTAGTAAAATGTTCATTTTATTTTAAAACAAAATCAACAGTTATTTTGTATTTTTTTTTTTTACATTTTCAAATGTTATTTGTCTCAATTTGTTATTTTTTTCGTGCGTTTTATCTCGATTTTTTTTGTTACATTTTGAGTTTTTTTAAGAAAATTCAATAAATTCATACCTACAAATGAAATATCAAAAAATATCCATTAAATTAAATATACAGAGAAATAAAATAAACTTGTAGTAATATAAGAAATGAACTTTTATTAATAAACTAATGAATTTTTTTTCAATAAACTAATGAACCTTTAATTTATTTCTTAATGAATATTTTCGATTTACTCGTAATGAATATTCTCATTAAACTAATAAATATTTACTTTATTCGTAATGAATTTTTTTTTAATGAACTAATGAACTTTTTTTAATAAACTAATGAACATTTAGTTCATTCATAATGAACATTTTCAATTTATTAGCAATAAACATTTTCAATAAACTAATGAACTTTATTTTATTCGTAATGAATCTTTTTTTAATGACGTAATAAACATTTTTCAATAAACTAATGAACTTATGCTCATTCGTAATGAATTTTTTCAGTTTATTCATAATGAACATTCTCAATAAACTAATGAACTTTTTTCAATGAACTAATGAATCTTTTTTAATAAATTAATGAACTTTTATTTAATGATAGATAATGAATATTTACAAAAATGTCACCGTGTGATTAATAACTGTGTAAGTTTGATTTATTTACAAAATTGACACCGTCTCTTATACATATGATAAATCTTGGTCTATAATATTACATGGACCGGGGTGCAACATATAACAATTGTCTACAGCAGAGATAATACACAAACAAGTGGAAACTCAATAAATTAATGAACTTTTTTTTAATAACAAATGATGAATATTTATAAAAATGTCACTGTATGATTGATAGCGGTGTAAGTTTGATTTATTTATAAAATTGATACCACTTCTTACACATATAATAGACTTTGATCCATAATATTACATAAACCATGGTCCAGTATATAACATGGTCTACAGCTGAGAGAATACACGAACAAGTGGAAACTCAAAAACTTAAAATTTCAGCAAGAGATGAGGAGATTTGTAAGTGATGTGGAAACTCAAAAACTTAAAATTTCAGCAAGAGATGAGGAGATTTGTAAGTGATGATGATGGGCTTTCTTGTAGCCTTTGTGTTAGGGACTACTTGGCCCAAATATAAAGCCTTCTTCATGGTGGAGCTTTGCTTTTTAAGCTTGGAAAATTTTCAAAAACATAAAAAAAAATGCTAAAATATTTTCAAAAACATCCCCAGAAAAATCTTTTCAAAAATAACAATGTTAACTTTTACAATTTCAAATGTATCAGCATTTAAAGTTTATTCAAAGTTAATCAGAGTATATCTAAAGTTTATTAAAAATGATACCGAATTAAATCCAAAGTCTGCACAAAGTTTATTAAAAACGATATTAAATTAAACCCAAAGTTTGCACAATGTGCCTTACCACGAGCATTGATATTTTTGAAAATAAAAATTTTAAAAAATAGTAAAATTAAAAATTGAAATCGGTAAATATAAAAAAAAATCCACATTTTTTAAATAAAAAAATTAAAAAAAAGTTAAAGGTGAAAATTCCCCTTTAAACTTCAAATGGTGACAAAAATTCTGTGGCATAAATGTAAAATGGTTCTTGAATTTATTACTTTTTCTATTTTTGTCTAATTTGCTCCATTTTTTAACTTATGGACCAAAAAATTAACATCAGTTAATAGTTAAATTATTAAAATTTTAAATTTTTTAATATTAAAGTCTTCAAAGCTTTCAATTATTAGTAATAGAAACCCCTAAAATTATATAAATACTTAGGGATGTACATCGGTTCGGTTTTGAACCGAAATAAATTTAGAAAAATCGAACCGATCGTAATTTATAAAAACTGAATCTATTAATATTTAAAACCAAACCAAATTGAACCAAACCGAAATATTTCGGTTTGGTTTAATTCAGTTTAATCAGTTTTGTTAACTAATTAATTAAATTTATATAAATTATAATTATTATATTTTGTCAATTATAATATATTAGAATCAAATACCATAACTTTATTAATTATAATAAAATTAAATTAATTATCATAACTCTATCAAACATAATATATAAGTTACAGTAATAATTAAATAATATAACTATAGATTAAGATAAAATAACATAAATTATGATAAATTGATATAATCACTACTTAATCAGTAATTATTACAAATTAAATTTAATTACCATAATTTTATAAATTATCATAAATTGAAATCGATTATCACAACTTTATAAATTGGTATAAATTAAAACTAATTATTATAACTTAATCACTTACTCCAAATTAAAATTAGTTAATATAAATTAAAATGAATTTTTATAATTCATGACTTTATCTACCATAAATCAAAATAAAATATTACAAATCATAATTTTTTATCTAAAAGTTATAATAAATCTTTAATATATATATATATAAGTTTGATCAATTTGGTTTAATCAGCTTTTAAATATTTAAAACCGAACCAAATCGAAGAGTATTCGGTTCAGTTCGATTTTCTATTTCAGTTCGATTTTACACACTCCTATAAATACTCTTGAAATTAATAATTTTGGAATAAATATTATTTTTTGCTAAATTTTTAATTATTGAAATATTTATATTTTAATAATTTTGGGGTTATATTTTAATAATCTTAAAAATATTTTATATTGTTTCTGGGATTATATTTAGGGTAACAAATAATTTTGGGGAATTAAAACTTATATTTTAATACTGTTTATAAAACATGGGAGAAAAAAATTATATTTTAATAACTTTTGTCATAATTTATGTAATTATTAAGAATAATTAAAATATGAATACTAAAGCAAGAACTTTTTTAGGATATCAATAATTGATAAGTTTAAAATTGTGATAATTTCAACTCTCCCTCTCTGTTTTGTTTCTTACATAATTAGGCATTACTAAATAAAATATTTTTCTTACCAGTTGGGACTAGCTCAATTGATACATCTATCATAACATATCAAAAATAAAATAGAATGGATTCAATATTGATGTACCAAATTAAATACTCACAAATGCATGAGTCAATCGTAAAATGGCAAGTCACCCCCGAGGTCAATCTCTCAAGTAACGGTTCACCTTAACTCCTAATTACCCTAAATTGCCAATGGAAACATAATGGTGCAACTAAACATTATATTCAGTTTGATGGTATAGAGATTAAACTAATGAAATTAAAGCAATAAATTAACTAAGAGATAATTAAACGTGATTAAATTACTTATGATACTTAATTAGGTATTTAGTTTGTATATTAGTCATAATTCCTATCCCCCAATCTCGATTATGCACGATAAATTAAAATTTCTATGGCTCTCACCCTAAGTTGCTAACTACCCAAGCTAATGGCGTAATCAACATTTTACCCAATTTGTAGGATAAGCTACAGCTGGTTCGTCTAATAACTCACCCTTAATATATCAATTCTAAATTAAATGGATGGTAGTCAATCATACATTCAACTTAAAATTTCATAAGCACAATTGAAGATGAAAAGAATCAAATATCATTAAAAACTAAAATGGGAAGTTTATACATCCTAATAGCTACTAAATACCCAAGAAAAATTTTAGTCAGACATGACTTTAACCATTATCAAGTCAATTCCAAAACTAAAACTAAACATGCTATAGCAGAGAAAAAGAATATATTGGAAATAAAAAAACCCATGAAACTGATTAACTTGAATTTCTTTTGGATGGTTGATCTCCAATCTTTAAAAGCTTCAAACCTGACAACTTCAAAGGTAAATGAGCACCAAACATAAGCACGCACTGCTAGAGCAAGACAAGATGGCTTCCAAGGTCTCTTCTGCCACCCAAATTTCAGAAGTAAACAATGGCAATGTAGAAAGAATTTAGAACTCCCTTTTCTCCAACTAAAGAACATATTTAAAAACCCTAGAAGTTTAGATTGAGTTCCTCCCTAATTAGGACTCTATTTCCTAATATTAAAGGTAGTAAATATTTATAAACTTTAATTTCTAGCCAATCAAAATTGAAATCTTTAAAATGGGCCCGCACATCAACACTTGAGAATTCCAAATGTAGGTGACTTCAAATTTCCAGAAAACAACATGCTAGTGTTGATTGATTTTGTCTTTCTTTGAGTCAGCATCCACACGCCTATGCTAGAAGGTGCCTCATGTAGAACGACATGCCCATGCTTTAAATGCATACACCAGTGTTAATTGATCTTCTTCCATATGCCCGTATTGAATCTACACTCTCGTGTTAATTGCTCTCCACCAACATGCTCAAGTTCTTCCAATTAGCTCAAATCTTCTCATAACCCTTCTACTTCACCTAAGTCAAAAGATAACTCAAAATTACACAATTTCCTAACAATAATCACAAATCACATACTTAAAAACACACAATCTAATCTACAAAATACTATAAAATATGAACTGATCAAATTCCCCCACACTTAAGCATTGCTTATCCCTAAGCAATTCTCAAATATGAAAGAACCAGACTACAACTAACAAAAACAAGAAAACAAGAACAACGCCCACTCCATATTTAGTTTTGAATCAATTTTCCTCAGCCTCACTAATGCACTTGTCATGCCCTGAAATAAAATTCCACAATCAACTAAGCTCAACATATTCTTAGTTCCAGTTCTATATTCACAATCAAAACTTAGTTTAATATGGTCATATAACCACTTTTTATACAAAGCCAAGAGAAATTCAATAGAGCTAATCAACTGCCAGCAATTATGACATATGCATCTCATTCCGCCAAACTTATCTCCTCACATCCCTCAATGTGTTTAGGTTAAATAATCAATAAACACTCATTCAAACACAACAAGCACTTCCATAAGTTTGCACTCTAATTTAATCTCCACCGCTCAACTATCATCTAGACACCAATCAAAGGGTCTTTTTTGCGGTTATAATGGGGCTAGGGTGAATAGGTAGAAAGATGGACTATAAGGTTAACAAATTGTAAGAGATTAACAAAATTAGAGTTTTTAATCTTTAGCACTTCCTACTCTAACCATAAGTGACTTTATTTCATTCAAAAACAAAGGGCAATCAAATTAAATATATCCAGTGCCAAAAGCTCAATGTATACCTTTTTATTCTTTTCGTTCCTTTTCTTCTTCCTTTTTTTTTCTTTCTTTCTTTTCTTTTGGGTACAAATTATTTAAATCCTTGGACTACTCTGCTCATTCCTCATCACTTATATCAATATTTAATACTTAAGTAATAAGAAGTACATATATTTTTTTAATAATGCTCTCATATTATTATTAACTCATACAACCAAGGGTAATAAAAAGGGCTAAAATAACAAATGGATAAAATGGGCAGAAACAAAGTGGTTAAATCAACAAAAGAATGGTTAAGGCTCAAAAGGGTTATCTAGGTAGCAATATAGGATTGGTCACAAAAAATTATGCTAAAAGTGGTTAATCTTAATTGCCCCTATCATCTTAGTGTCTAGATAATATAAACAACAGCCTCAACCAAAATTCGAGTGCAAATTCTAGAGTAATCATACTATGTTCAAATATATACACTCACAAAGGAAGAAAAGAGCTAGAAATTGGTGTATGCTATTTCTAGGTTTCAAAAGCTCACAAAAAAGAAAATATAGGTAGCATATAAGTGTGAGAAACTCAACACATAACTATAGTAAAATGCAATTTCAAAGCCCCATAGGATTACTAACGCTCTATACTCGAAATATCTATCTAACCAAATTAAAAAGGTTTTTTTTCCTTTTTTTTTTCTTTTGGGTACAAATTATTTAAATCCCTAGACTACTGCTCATTCCTCATCACTCATATCAATTTTTAACACTTAAGTAATAGGAAGCACATATATTTTTTTAATTATGCTCTCAAATTGTTGTTAACTCTTATAACCAAGGGTAACAAAAAGGGATAAAACAACAAATGGATAAAATGGGTAGAAACGAAGTGGTTAAATCAACAAAAGAATGGAAAAGGCTCAAAGGGGGTTATCTAGGTGGCAATATAGGGTTGGTCACAAAAAAGTAAGCTAAAAGTGGTTAATCCTAATTGCCCATATCATCTTAGTGTCTAGATAATATAAACAGCAACATCAACCAGTATTCGAGTGCAAATTCTAGAGTAATTATGCTATGTTCAAATATATACACTCATAAAGGAAGAAAAGAGCTAGAAATTGGCATACGCTCTTTATAGGTTTCAAAAGCTCACGAAAAAGAAAATATAAGTAGCATGAAAGTGTGAGAAACTCAAAACATAACCATAGTAAAATGCAATTTCAAAGCCCAATAGGATTATTAATGCTCTATGCTCGAAATATCGATCTAACCAAATTAAAAAAATTTTGATTAAAAATATGAAAAAGGAATTAAGATAATATCAAACCAATTCATCATTTTACCTTATCCATCACACAACTTAGCATTCATTCATTGGCTATCATCAGAGAAACTGCATACAAACCCAACTATGGAGTGATTCACACAGTTCATTCAAAACAAAAAGGACGAAAATAAACTACCTAAACAGGGTTTGACATCATAAATCAAAATAAACACAAGCCACTAGAGAAGATAAAAAACAAGCAAACAAATCTTAAAAATTAACCCAACCAAAAATCACAGTATTCCCTACATACTTATCCAAAGCAATATCCTCATTTTCTAAATGAAAATATTAGAGATAAGAAGACACTGCCCTGAGGTTGATGGAAAATCACGGTGCAGCTGGTGTTAGTGATGGTGAGCAAACTCGAACCCTAGTGACATTGGAGTATTCATTCATTTTAAATATTTGATAAGACTGCTCTCTCTGAATGCACACAATAAAAGTCTGTTGCTCATCCATTTCTCCTTGTAAGTCATCGAGCTGACTCTTTATCTTCTTAATATTCGTTACCCAAAGATTGTTATCAGCTTGAAAATCATCAAAATAGGCCTTGTGAGCCGCGTCCATGATCCGTTGTCGTTCCTCTATAGTGCATTGCCTGGTCTCTATAGTACCCCATCTCTGTATTGAGTCAACTTCAAAAGCATCCCATCGAGCCATGTATATATTCTCCATCGCATCTAAATATGCCAGCACTGGATCTTCACCATCACTCTCACTAGTAGCATTGTCCTCCTATGCAACAATGACTGATTGTGTACCTACACTAGATTGTCCCTGCACAGACTTGCCCCTAAAGACCCACTTAGCCATATCACCTGTACCTTTAGTTAATTTAGCCCTTTTCTAAAGCATGGGTGTCAAAATCGCCAGGGCTAAGCATTTCTGTAAGAGTATGCTTGTCAAAATCAACTTTACATAAATGTTTAGCCAAAGCGGTGCCAATGTGGCCTAGACTCAATGGTGCAGAGGGATGATGCAGAATATATTGTATGGCTCTAAAAATAAAAGGGGTAGTAGACACTTTGATATCCTTATGCATACACTAGAGGAGGTATAATTCATTTCTATTGGCCTTACTGGTCTCAGTTTTGACTACTCGTGATTTTATGTAACACCACATCAATAGGATCAAGAAATTTTGTATTAGGTGCATTGGTAGGTGAATATGTATCTAGGCCAGTCAAGTATTTCCATACCTCACTACATCGAAAATTAGTAGGTATTTTAAAAGCTCCATTTTTCTTAAAACCAAACACTATTTGCATAGTGTTAAGGTCAGCGGAATATTCTTTTCCAAACATGCAAAATTTAATTTTAGTAAAGGTGTTATTCATTTGCAAAGTAAGATAAAATTCATGAATCAGTTCTTTATATGTTGGTTCTTTCATGCCAATGAACTGACTCCAGGACACTACTCTTGCATAACCTAACTTTATATCTAGACAATTAAGCACACACAAAGTCTCATAATGCACAAATCAAGTAACAGTGATTTCACGCATTAAGATAGCATAATAAACATTACCCTTTTCTTCAGAATACAGTGGAAAAGGAGCTCAAAATTGAGTAGCAATGTCTACCTGTGCCGAAAGTGAAGTAGGAGTGGCATCATCAGTCATAATATGTTCGCCTTTGTCCCTTGTCGTCACTTGGGGGGTACTTATCAGCGTTCCTAATGTGATGGGAGGATCTGAATGGGTCACAGAAGCCGCTGGAGTGGACTCCACCTTCAGTTTATTTGGCTTATTGGCTACTGTCTTGAGTTTTGGCATGATGACGAAGATGGAGGATAGAGGTGCAGTGTCGTGGGGCAATGTCAGTATGAGTTTGTGATGGGTTGGCATTTCGGTGGTGGTTTGAGGTTGTAGGTGAAGCAGTAGCTGTGGGTTGCAATGAGCTATGATTTTGGTATGAGCTACAGCTTGAGGTGCTGTTTAGGGCTGCTTTTGTTCCTAAATAAGAAAAAGAAAGAAGATGAGAAAAATAAAAACAAAAACAAAAATTTTTAATGGTCTTAACTATTGAGACATCCACACTCCTATGACAGATTGTTGGGTGTGTGGATCTATATGCCTGTGTGGATTGTTTGTTAGATTTTTTTCCTACAAAATGCACCAACTCTTCAAAATTTAGGGACTTGAATGCAAACTACAAGTAAAGGAATTAAAGAATGCCAAAATTGATTATACTAATAAAAATTGCAATTAACTACAACTGGAAATAAAATCAAATTAACTCTAAAATTGATTAAAGAGGAAACAAATAAAACTTGGGTTGCCTCCTAAGAAGCGCCGCATTTAAAGTCTTGGCAATACATTGTATTGCTCCACTTTAAAGGGGTTGCACATACGTGTTTTCCACTACATGACCAATGGAGAACCTCCATAATATTGCTTAACCCGCTGTCCATTCACCTTGAACTTTTCTCCCATAGTTGGATGTTGTAACTGCCCCATGAGGGAAGACGTGAGTTAGAGTAAATGGTCCACTCCATCTTGATTTCAACTTACTTGGAAAAAGTTTAAATCAAGAGTTAAATAATAGCACTTTAATTCCCAAAAGTAAAACTTTATGGATCAATAGTTGGTCATGAACTCTCTTTGTTTTTTCCTTGTATAGCTTAGCATTTTGATATGTCTTTTACCGCAGCTCTTCAAGCTTATGCAACTATAGCCTTTGCTCTTCTTCGGCTTCACATAATTCCATGTTCAGTGCTTTAGCAACCCAGTATGCTTTGTGCTCTAATTCCATATATAAGTGACACGCTTTTCCATAAACCAATCGAAACGAACTCATTCCAATAAGAGCTTTGTTTGTTGTTCGATATACCCATAAAGCATCATTCAACTGCAAAGCCCAATCCTTGCAAGAGGGCTTCACCGTCTTTTCCAATATAGACTTGATTTGTTTATTGCTCACCTCGACTTGGCCTGAAGTTTGAGGATGGTAAGGCATTGTTACCTGGTGTATGACTCCATACTTCTTTAAGAGCCCATCTCATATCTTATTGCAAAAATGACTTCCACTATCACTAATGATTACTCTCAGGGTTCCAAACCTACTAAAAATATTATCCCTCACAAACTTCACAACCACATTAGTATTAATAGTTTTGGTGGGAATAGCCTCTATCCATTGAGATACATACTCAACAGCAACAAGGATGTATTCATAACCATTGGAGGGGTGAAAAGGTCCCATTAAATCTATGCTCCAAATATCAAATAATTCTAGAACAAGATTGTAGTTTTGAGGCATTTCATCCCTCTTACCGATGTTCCCACTTTTTTGGCATTTATTTATCACATTTCAAACAAAATTCATGAGCATCCTTAAATAAAGTTAGCCAAAAGAAACCTGCTTGGAGAACCTTGTGGGCTATTTTCTTACCACCGAAATGACCCCCACACTGAAGTTGATGATAAAACATAAGTATGCTTTATTGCTCATCCTCTGGAACACATCTCCGGATGATTTGATCAACACACATATCTTGAAAAGGTAAAGATCATCCTTGAAATAATTCCTACACATAGACAATGTTAACCGTAGGGTGATTGCTCTCTATTTTGATCTTGACAATCAAATTAATTGTTACTAACATCTTTGTTAAGTGTTGTTTTGATAGTGTTCAAAGTTTTAGCACATTTGGTTAAGGTTTCCTCATTGAACAGCTCAAGAATTTCCTAGAGATGTGTAACTCCCGACCGGGACACAAGTACAGACTGGGAAGTGACATGTCCAGATCGGAAAAATGTTGTCTCCAAGTGTTTCAAATTTCCAGTAGCAAAAGCAGACCAGGACGTACATTTTCCAGACTGGGACAAAAATATCCCGACCGGGACTGTAGTACAGACCAAGCAAAACAAGTGTCCAGACCAGGAAACTCTGTAGGATGATGACCCAAAAGTTCCAGTAGCAAAAGCAGACTGGGACATGGTATGTCCCAACCGAAAATGGTTGCAGTCCAAGCGAGACATTCAAAAAGATGTGACCGTTGAAGAGAAAATACCACCAAAGAGTGCCACATCATCAGAAAGTCAAAACACTCTTAGTCAAACTAACTTAGGTCCCGATCGGGAATGGTAGTCCCAACTGAGACTTATTCAAAGCCAAGAAGATCCAGGTTCCTGGCAGTGACATCATCGGGTAAGTCCCGATCGGGACAATTGAATAAAAACTAGCCGTTGGGATTTTCAATCAATTAGAAGCTGCCACGTATCAAAATTGGGCATTTCCTGACCAGGAAAGCATAGTTCTCGACCGGGACAGTTCTCTCTACAGACAGCATTAAATGCACTTATAAGAGAATGTTAGAAAGAGTTATGACACCACTTTGTAATGGCTAATTGGTAGGTAATCAGTATAAATACCTTACTAAAAGGTCATTTAATAAGATCCAACAACTTAACAAGTGCCAAAGCTATTGCAATTTATTTTCTCAATCCTTTCATTAATTGTTTTGTGTAAGGGTTCAAGTGTTAATCTTAAAACACTTGGGTTGTCTTATAATTGATTAGTGTGAGCCAAATTATAAGGAATTGGTTGTTATATGAGCCATAAAACAAGGGAAAATTGGGTTGAGTGTTAGCCTTGATAAAACACCTAGTTGGGAGTGAGCTTGTTAAAACTCCAAAATTGTAATATAAGTGATTAGATTAGTGAATACCCAATCTAAGTTGGGGAGAGGAGTAGGGTTAGTTAACACTCGGACCTATATAAAATTTATGTCTCAATCTTCTCTTCTTCTTCTACTATCTTATGAGTGCAAAATTTTTAACTTCCCACCAATTCATCCCCCCCTCCCCCCTTTCTTGGTGATTGTTTGGGCAACAATTGGTATCAAAGCAAGGTTTAGAAGTCAAGCATAATCAGCTTTAGCAAAGATCAACAATGGCACGAGAGGGATTCCAAAACCTCAAACCTTATTTTGATGGGCCAAACTATGCCCATTGGAAGTTTAGAATGGAGGCATGTTTGGATAGTGAAGGCATTAATATGTGGGATAGTGTTCACAAAGAATGGACACCACTAACAAGGAAGAATGCTGAAGGAGATGATGAACCTCTCCCAAGAGATGAGTGTATTGAACCATATAAAAGAGCAAATGGCAAAAACAAGAAGGTCATGGCCATCTTAGCAAGCTCTCTCTCTCTTGAAGAGTGTGGGAGAGTCTAACATTGTCCAACCGTCTACAATATGTGGAGGACTTTGGAGAACTATCATGAAGGAACAAAGCAAGTTCGTTCTAGGAAGATTCAACTCCTAATGAACGAATATGAACTCTTCAAGATGAAGCCAAACGAGACCATCACGGATATGACAAACTGCCTACTCTCTATTATCAATAATATGAAGAAATATGGAAGACACATAAGCCTTGAAGATGTAAATAACAAAATCTTGAGAAGTCTTCCAATGAAAGACTATGGATCAAGAGTGGCGGGTATAGAAGAAGCCAATGAGGATTTGAGCACCATTCCTA
>CATIWF010002599.1:0-42803 GCA_949630135.1 Balakata baccata | reverse complement strand
TTATTTATTTAAATTATTTAAAAATATCAGAAAAGTAAAAAGTAAAAAAGAAAAAGAAAATTTGAATGGGACAAAGTTGGCTAAGTCAAATTAGGCTGCTCCTTATCCATTCACCCGATTGTTTTCTGTTCTTCTTCTCTCAATTTTTTTCAGTTCTCTTTCAAAAGCTCGAGCCAAAAATTGGTCCTTAGGTGAGTAATTGTTCTTTCTTTGTTGTTAATCATGATTTGGGTGTTGATAAGTTATGGTTTATGGTAAGAAAGTTGCTAAATATTATGTACCAAAGTTTTCGGATTCTGCTTCTGTACTATTAATTTGGGGTGTCATTTTTATCATGTTAGACACCGATTCTGAAGAAGCACAAACATGAAACTTGTAGATTTATGTCTTAGATTTATGGATATGTAAATGGTTTTGCAAGATTTTGTGTCTGTGGAAAGATATTGGCATTGGACTGGAACTGGTTCCATTAAGGAACCTAGCTGAATCATCTACTGTTTTAATTCTGTTTCTATATGGTAGAGTTGGTAATTGATGAAACTCAAAACATGAAAGTTGTAGATATATGTGTTATCTAGTTGCATAAATTTTAGGACCAGATTATGGGCAGACGTTGAGTTATAGGCAAGAGAGTCATGCCTGTTCCATATTTGAGCTGCCTGCTTAGTGTCTTGGGCAGGTTCAGTCAATTGTTTGCCAATTTTGAGCTCCTTATAGACATAATCTGCAAATGGTAAAAACACTAAAGTTATAGGTACATGTCTTAGCTAAATGTTGACATAAATTTCACCTTAATATATTATGTATGTTGTGAGTTATAGCCTTCATAAGTCAGACTGGTCCGGATGCCAGCCCTGTTTCTGACCAGTCACAATTACCCTAGCATATGAGGATCTTAGAGGTAGAATAGATGAAAGTTATCAACATGAAAATTGTTCTATTTTAACATATCTATGTTCATACAAAGTTTCATACAAATATGACTTACACATTTTAAGATATGAAAAAGTAAAGTTGGTGTCCCAAAACTGCCTAAGGTCAAAAATAGGGTAGAGAACATAACATGTTTATAAATTGCATAAAATATTCCACATCCAATTGTCATGAAATTTAGATATATGGTAGCCCTACATGTTATCTATAATTAGAAATAAGAATCATATAAATTGGACTAGTATAGTAAAAGTTATAAGCTAATGAACTTATAAAGGTCACACTGCCATTATACCAAATCCTAGTTATTGGTCCTTAAAATGCATATTTCAATTTGTTTAAGTTTCACTAAGTTTATTTAGCTACCAATTGACCAAGTATACATTTAATTGGATCCATAACATATTGGAGAGCCTCAAGGAAGTGAAAGACAGTAAGTTAGAGGCTTAGTAGCAAAAGAAAATGTGAGTTTAATTATCAAATGATTTTCTTGGTACGTGCTACGTGTAATGTGATTATTACGTGCTATGTGTAATGTGACTTGATTTGCTTTATTTGAATTACATGATTGTTATGATATGGTCAATGAGACTGTATTGGATGTAAAGTACATGTTTGGATTATATGTATACATTTTCTTTATATAAGGCAAAAGTTGACTGAAATGTATAATGATTGTTGCAAATGCATATACATATGGATTTAAAAGACGTTGTGACTAGCTAAATAGCATTGAAAAGCAAAAGAAGAGGCATATGGCCCAAACAAATGTTTAAAAACAAAAGAAAAGGCCTATGGCCTAACAAATGTGCAAATGTTACAAATGATCAAGCTAGCTAGCACAAGCAAATATTCACATGGAAACCCGGGACAGTGTCTATTTAGCCTGATCACAACAAAAAGAAAATGACATAAGCATAAGTATAAGCAAATGAAATGTTTATATGATTTAATATTATTTATATTCATATGATATTGATAAATAGAATGACATGCAAAATGTGTATGAATGACAATTACTACTTGTAACTATGATTGACTTGGTACTTTAGAAAGTTTTTGATAATTATTCTCATTGAGTTGCAACTCATCAAATTGCATTATCTTTCAGGTAGAGAAGAGTAATTAGCTCGATTTAGAGGTGCATACCATATAGAGGACATGGATCACAAGTCACCGGCGGAGCCTCACAAATCTCTCTCCTTGCATTGCACATATGTATAGGAACATGACATTTGTATTTTGGGTTGTCTATCGGCATATGTATAAATTAGTAAATATGTAATAGTGTGTAAATGTGTATTTGGCTTCAACCTGTGTAACTGAAATAATTGAACATAATGTCTGAATTGTTAACATATGTGATATATTAGGTTTATAATCATGATGTGATGCTTAGCTGAGTTGTCAAATGTTGCAAAGTGATAATGTTATATGATTCAAAAAAAAAATTATCCCTCATTATAAACAGGACTATGTCCTATTCTATGCTATATACGACAACATGATATAAATATAAGTGATATTCATAGGTATAAGGTGTTACATTTAGTGTTTTATATTTAAAAATAAATAGACAATAAATATGTAAATATATATCGTATTTATTTTATAGTATAGGATTTAGTGTTAATTTAAAGGAAATAATAGATGCAAGTGTACTATAATTACCAACAATCTAAATATTTATTTTATTTTTATATTTTGTATGAAGTGTAATATATATAAGAAAAATGAGTATATATATGTGTGTGCGAGCGCACTTTTTTTTCTTATAATTGATGTTGATCAAATTATAAGAAAATACCAATGAGAGAGAAATAAAAAATAATAAGAAACTAACATATATTTTATATTCCAGCAGCTAAACATAAAGTTATGGTACACAATTATGTGGCAAAGTCATATGTAATGTAGATACAATAAGTTTTTATTTTATTTTTTTTGCAATACTAAGTAGCCAATTAAAATTTTGAGAATAAAATTTCTCTAAGGAGAAAGAAATATCATATCGGCTAATTCTGACATTGATTCATGTGAAACCTAATATTAAGTATGATGAAGGTTAAAAATAAGTTTGAAAAAAAATAAAAATTAATTTATAAAAAAAAATTACAAGGAAGATTGAATTGTAAATACTAGAAAATATTGGAGTTAAAAGTTACTATTATCGAAACAATAACCTTTTGAAAAAAAATTATTATTATAAAAGAGAATTTAATTAAGAATAAATTGAATTAAATTTTATATATATATATATATAAGGACTAAATTACAAAGAGTGAAAAGTATGAGAGTCAAAAAAAAATTAAAAGGATGACCAAACTATAAAAAATGGAAAGCATGAGAGATAAAAGAAAAAATAAAAAGTAGACTAACTTGTAAAAAGTTGAAAGTATAAGAGTTAAAAGAAAAGAAATTATGGACTAAATTGTAAAGATTGAAAATATAGGAGTCAAAGAAAAAATAAAAAGGATTAAATTATAAAAATTGGAAAGTATGGGAGTTAAAAAAAATAAAAAAGACTAAATTACAAAGAGTGAAAATTATAGGAGTTAATGAAAAAAAATCAAAAGAGGACCAAATTATAAAAAGTTGAAAGTATGGGAGCTAAAAGAAAAAAAATGAACTAAATTGTAAAAAGTGGAAAGTGTAAGAGTTAAAAGAAATAATAAAAAAAATTTTGACTAAATTGTAAAGACTGAAAAGTATGGGAGTCAAATAAAAAATAAAAAAGGACTAAATTGTAAAAAGTGAAAAGTATGGAAGTAAAAAAATAAAAAAGAGGTCTAAATTGTAAAGAATGAAAAGTATGAGAGTTAAAGAAAAAATAAAAAAAATGACCAAATTATAAAATTTGGAAAGTATAGGAGTCAAAAAAAAAAAAGGACTACATTGCAAAAAGTAAAAAGTATAAGAGAGAAAAAAATAAATAAAAAGGAGAACTAAATTATAAAAAAAATAGAAAATATAAGAGTTAAATTGAAAAGGATGAAAATACTGTTTCATGAACAGTGAATCCAGTAGAAAATGTAAGAGTTAAAAAGAAAAAGTCAAAAATTATGGTTACATGAACAATAGATACCCGAAGAGCTTTAGGAGTATACTAGTAAATTATCTCACATTAAAGTTAGAATAACTAAATTTAGATAATAAATTAAAATAATATATACGTAGAAAAATTAAATTGAACATATAAATAAATATAATATTAATTAAAGTAGACAAATATACAATTTATAAAATGTTCACATAATGTTAAGATAAAATTTTTATGGAATACAAATTATTCAAATTCTATAACAAATAAAATGAAAAACTGAAAGTTTGACGATCATAAAGTTCAGTGTTAACCTTCCAAAATTAATTACACCACAGAAGGCATGTCTAGATATGAAATTGGAGGATTAAAAGGAAATAATAATTAAATAAATTAACTTAAATATTAATTGAATAAATTAAATATTAATTAAAAAGATTTAATATTAATTAATTTTTAATTTAATATTAATTATTAATCAATTTAATATTAAATAGAATTAATTCAATTATTTATTATTATATTATTATATTAATTAAATAAATATAAAGATATTAATAAATAGAATGAGACAAATCATTATTAATCTATATCTACACATGCATGCATGGTGACAAAATGGATGACATGCACTTTAAACCTCCTTTAATTTTCAAACAGCTTTGCCTTTAGAGATGGCTTTTGAACACAAAGGGGGTCTAGGTTAAGTAATGAAAAGAATCATAGTACTCGCCATTTTTCTGAATAAAAGGCATAAAAAAGATCCATAAGTGAGATAATGGGGGCTTTAGAGATGGCTTTCGAACACAAAGGGAGCCTTTCATTGCTTGATGATCATTTCTTAGTTAGTTGTAATCTCAAAGTTTAATTGAATTCGTTGATTTGCTTTATTATTTCTAATGCTGAATAAATCGATTCACATCTTACATCTTTTCTCAATTTATTAGATTACTTGAAATATTTGGAACCTATATTTTAATATACATGGAGATAGTAGGCATATTCAAATGGATAATATTTAGGATCCGTTTGAAATTGAGTTTTAGAAAAGTGTTTTTCGGAAGAAAAAAAAATTATATTTTTAATTTTTTTTAGTTTTGAGAACTATTTTTAATAAAAGCAGGTAAATATATATTTTTTTAAAAGAATGTTTGAAAAAAAACTGTTTATAAAAAATTAAAACAAACGATCAATTAAATCAAAAAAATTTAAAACATACTTTTAGAATACTCAACAATAATCTCAAACACCCCTTAGTGATACTAAATATATTTTTCCTTTGAAATTTTTTTTTTTTTCTTTTATTCCTCTTTTGGAGTATTTTATGTGTAAAAATACACATTTGCAACCCTAGAAGTTAACTTTTCCATGCGAGCCTTCAATAAATGCAGCAGTCTGCGAAAGAGTAAAAGCGTTACCACTGCTAAGGATCTTCCCCCATCTGAGATGTATCTTCTAAGGGTCTACTTTTTCTCTCTGTTTCTTCCTTCTGCATAGGGTTTTGCTTTAAAAAACTTTCAAAGGATTGTCCTTAATTGTTGTCCAGCTTGAATTGAAGTTATGACTTCTTTTAATGTTGTGTACTATTTTATGTTGAGAAGTGTATGAGACTACGTTTTTGACTTGCATTATGATCTCCTAATGTTGTGTAGGATTATTCTTGTGCAATCCAAAGGCAGACATAACACTATATATTAATTTTAAAAACACTAATATAAAAAATTAATTTAATTTTAAATAAAACATGTTTAATTATATAATTATATAATTATTATAACTATATATATATCGGAAAATTTTCAAAAAATAAACAAAATTTAAGAACAAAAAATAAATTAGAAAAAGCATAAAAAGCAAGCAAAACAACAAAAGAAAATACAATAATTAAAAAAAAAATTATAGATCGAAGAACGGTTTTCATCCACAAATCAAACATCCCACAAAGCAAACTTAAGAACCCAGAAAAGTGAAAACATAAAAAAATAAAAAAGAGATAAGTGGATAAAATAATAGATCTGAAAAAATGGAACATTCTAAATCTTAATATGTAAATACTTCAAAGAAAATTGTAAAAAAAAAAAGAGAGAGAGAGAGAAAGAAATAGACAGTTATACCATTTGATCTCAAGACACAATAATGAAAATAATAGACTGAGCAAGCGTACCGGCATATCTAGATACTGGAGATTACATGAGAAGAAATACAAAATTTAAATCAATAAATATTTCCCAAAAGAAAAACAAATGAGAGAAGTAATAATAGATCTAGATAAGAAAATAGAGGAAACAGTGAGAGGAGATTCGGATAGGAAGATACAAAGAAAAAAGCATAGATAAAGGAATCATATCGGCATTGTAACACCTTTGGATATAACTAGAATTCTCTCTAATCATACCAAGGCAAGTTATTATGCATGAGATTTAAAATTCTATTTAATTTAAAACTTTTCTCTATACTATAGTTATGATAACTTGAAAATGAAAGTCAAATGCAGTTCATAAAAATAAAACTTTACTTTATAATCCTAAAAAAACCTTGAGCTACCCAAGCTCAAATAATACAAAATTTTTCTCAAATACTAAAACAAAACTAAATCTTTCATTACAACTCAACCCATGAACATAACATAAATAGGTATCATTACTCTCCTAGTGCTAACTTGACTTTTGACTCATCGCTTTGTCTTCTCGTCAACTCGAGCACGTACCTTAAACCTGCGTATAAGAGAAAACCACACACATGCTAAGCAACTCACGCTTAGTGGTACATAATATCACTTAAATTTAAGCATTATATATATATATATGCATCACAATACTTACATAACTCAAGACTCATTCAGTCTTTGTTTAACATTTCTCATGCACTAACATAGCATTTAACACAAGTTTTTAACACATCACCAAACTCCACCGAGCTTCCCTAGTTGAGAGCGCTTAATATCGGGCTTCAGCCACCTTAACTAGCAAGACTAAGAGAGTCCAAATATCGGGCACCAAGTCACTTTAGTCTTGAATAAATAATAGGAATCAAGGACACCCATTACCAAGCCTCAAGTCACCTTGTCCCTCTAAGTTGAGAGCACTTAATACCGAGCTTCAACTATCTTAGCCTATCATAAAACCACGGTCAAGGGCGCCCATTACCAAGCCTCAAGCCACTTGACCTCTACCATGGTACCATATTTAATTCTACTCTTTCCAGGAGCCCCATATAATCATATCATACATTAGACATACCAAAACCATAACTTTTTCTCATCAAACAAATTAAAACACCCTGTACAGAGATAGTCATGGCTTGGCTTATAGCTTACTTGGCCATGAACCTAGTGGTGAACCAATATGTGCCTTTTGGCCAACTAAGTCACAAGTGTGACTCCTTTAGTCACAGTCGTGACTCTATGCTATCTCCCTTTACCTGAATGTAAACAATACCATTCATGCACAATACACAAAAATCTCTAAGGTTAGCCAATTATAGCCACTCCTAGCAACATTTTTAACACTTAGTGAACATGTACAAGCTAGCACAAGTTCCAAAAAAACAAAGCATATCATTACATTTTCATTCAATATCATGCTAAACACATTTATTTTAGCATGCATTCAGACCACAATTACCTCTTTCTTTCCTTTGTCAACCATTTCACAACCCGTGCAATTAGCATACAAGTTAGTACATATGCTCATATTAGTTCTAACCCATTAAACCCTTTTACCATACTCATTCACATTTCAAGCATAGTTCATTAACCCTTACTTACCATTTTCCTTGTGATTCATTCCCCCATTCTCATTCCTCTATTCATTTAATTCATTTACTTGTTATTATGTATTTGTTATTATCTTGGACAATTATTACCCTTTTTCACTTATCATTACCAATCCACCCATTATGGTTCAATTAGTGTGTCATTCCATATTTCTTTACTTATTACAACTAATTAACATATCATCCATATTCTTCCCAATACACCATTAGGCATTTAGTCTATTTAACAACTCATTCAGGCATCCAAATCATTTTATCAACACACAACATGCAATTGGGTTGAATTAAAACACACACACACACACACACACATATATATATATATATATATACTTCTATGAAGCTAAGCAAAATTCCAAGCTTTAGAGCTTATCCAACCTCTTTGATAGTTACTCCATCCAAGACTCCTCCTATACGTAACTATAGTCATACATCAATATACCAACTACATAAAACTAGAAAATCATAAAACTCAACCCCTAACTCTTCAAGCTAGGTCTTTCAACACTTAAACCCCACTAAAAGCATGGTTACCTACTTAATCTAGCATAGAAGTGAGCTTTTTCTTAAGAAACTCAAGATCACTCTTCAATCTTACCCATTTACAAATTGGTCTCTACCCAAAAAGCATGCAAAAGAGATGAAAAACCATGATTTCTTACCTTTTGATGACTAAAATCAACATTGATTTGGAAAGGATCCTGACCTCCCTCCAAGCTCCAAGCTTCCTCTCTCCAAAACTCCTTTCTTCCATTGTTTCTCTCTCCAAATCCTTGAGAAATCTCACACTAAATTGTAGATCTTGTGTTTGATGGCCTAGAAACTCTTGGGGAGGGGTGAGAAATGGTATCTTAGTATTTAGGAATGAAGGCTAGGGTTTGTGGCTCTTAAAACTGCGTGAAAATGAAAGAGAATAGGGCTAAACCTATTTATATCATACCTATTACAGCCCTGACTCCTTTAGTCACAACCATGACACTCAAAAGTCACACAAAATACCTCACCTTGACAGTAATGGCCATGATTCCTACAGCCGTGCACATGACTATCTCACAACGCCCCCTTTTTCATGCCTTTTTTGTTATCAGTGGTGTATATGCCCTAGTGCATTCAATGCTTTTTTATATATTAATTATTATACCACAATAGACACATGTATATTCCACATTCATAATAAATAAATATTCAAGTTGTTGACTATATTATGAATGCAATAGTTAATTATATTATGAAATATACGGCCCTTTAATTATCTATAGAGAATTTATTATCAAGGTGTTGATAATAATGAGTTAAATATCTCTAGTAAAAATAATTTTAAAAATATTCATAACTGGTATAGGACAATGAATTGGGCATTCATTGAACTTTTAGGTTATCACATGGTTTATTTTGAGAAGGAATTTCATTCTACATGATATAATGATATCTAAATAAATCAGTGGGTTCTTAAAGAGTTAAGGATACCGAACATTGAGGCTTGATAATAACTGCACAGATAGTGTTAGATGTCAACAGTTATTATCTTAGTCATAATATATGAGTCTTTTGTGACTCGAGATCTTTTGTGACTCGAAGTCTTTTGACTTGAGGTGTCAAGACTGTCCTTTCATAGGTAGCTGTGGAGGTGTTCTTGCCTTGTACTGGGCTATCCACGCTTAATAATCCGGCTCGTAGTCACCACAGTTAGTCATGTAGAGAGACATGAGATTACCAATATCAGGACTCATTACCCTGTAGCACTAGGGCAAGATCCTAATTGAGTTGATATTTTGGTTCTGATAAAATAAATTTTAGCCAGGAAAAATATGACTTATTCAATGTAAGATTGAATTATTAATTAGATTAATAATGATAAGTATTTTAATCAGAACGCAAATTATCACTCATTAGTATATTGACTAATAGGGTTTGACATGCTGTGACCCTAATCAATATCAGGATCATAACGAGAGGACTTAATATTATGATTTAGAGGTTAAGAAAAATATTTGTGATTTTATTGATAATTAAAAGGAGAGTTCAAGAAGGATATTTAATATATCCGGGTATACGAGGAATTTGGAAATTGTGTCTGATATAATATTAAGGAGTTAATATTATATTTCCGTTCTGATAAAATTATTGACCTTATAAGTCACACCCAAAATACTTATTAGTCTAGTTTATATAAAGATGTGGGGAGTAATTTAATTGATAATTAAATTAGAAATGATCACTAATATTATTGAGTTAAAATTAATGTTGATTAATTTTAACTATTTCTCTTATGTATAATTTTAATTAAAGTGTTAATTAAAATTATAATAATTTGATTAAGTTGTTTATTAAATTAACCATAATGGTATATTAAAGTAATTACCATGGTTAAGAGAATAGAAGATAAGATTGATTATATGATTAATGATGGAAGCTAGAAAATGAGCTATGCAATTGTTGCACCATTATTGTATTATAAATCAAAATTAAAAAAAAAAGTCAAAAGTCAAAAAAAATTTTGAAAAGTCAGAAAAATATTAAACACGGCCAACCACCCAATTAATCCTTCAGAAGGATTAATCATATGGGTGGGAAGGGATTAAGGAACTTGAGATGGTTCCTAAGGTTCTGAGTGAAAAAATTTTGTTTTCTCTCAAAATTTTTCTCTTTGATTCAAAGGAAAAATTTAGTGATCATACATCTAGGATTAACAAAAGAAGTTTTATCAACGCAACTAAAGCTTTTGGTTTTTTTGTTTGGTTTATACCTTGGTGAACTTGGTAATAAAAGGTTTGTTTTAATTCTTTTATTTTCCATTTTGTTCTTTAAATCATGGGATGATTTTAGCAAAATAGATTTTATCCATAAAAGTTAACAAAATATGTCTTGATAAAAGTTATAGAAAAATACTCAAGGTTAACATGAAAAGTGTGTTTTCATGTCATGCAATATTTGATTGTATGTTTCGGTAAAATTAATAATTTTTGAAATATATAATTTTAATCGAGACCTAGAGCTACTCTCAATCCAAATAAATATTTTCACAGCCAACATTTTTTGCCCTAAACACCACACCTAAGCCAACCTTTACCTAATGAACTTGCATAAACTGCAAATAAGTCTTCATATACCTATAATATCCCTATCATATACTCTCATATGTGATCTAGAAAGTAAAATATAGCAAAAGAGAAAAAAACAATAAGAGGAGTGGTAAAGAAAAGGCGACAGTAGGAGACAGTTTTTGTGTTACAAATTAGTTTAAAGACTAAAAATGGGGTTAGAGATTGGTTAAAGACCAAAAAGGACATTCTCTTTTAGGTGAGTAATAGTAAGATGCAAATGACATATTAGTAATTTTGGTGACATAAAATTCGAACAATTGTACTTGCATACGACGTTGTTTTTAATATAGGCAAAATTTTCAAAACACTATAGTAGCTACAGTGTTTCAAAAGCCCCTTTATATATATATATATATATATAGCACATAATGATGCTTTCGTTTTTAATTTTATCAATGATTTTTGATAAAGAAAACAATATGTTGGGCATATTGGACAAATGTAACTGAAGTAGCTAGTGATAATCTAAAATATGTAGGTACTTATAGGCAGAGAGAGAGTCGAGTTAATTGCATTGACCGTCATTGAACCTTTTATTGTTTGCCAACTTTTTTCCTTTCAGAAAAATCACTTAACTTTTTTTTTGCACAAAAATCACTTTCGATCAATACAAAATCGAAAAGATGAGTTGGAATGTGACAAGGACACCAGAATCTTCCACCTCATTACACACCTATGCAAGTTTGACACGTAAGCTTTCACGCCAATTGCCATATTAGTGTCACATAAAGAATAATGCCACATAGAGGATATGTCAATAACCTTAAAAATTTGCATCACGTCAATTGCCATGCGACAACTCCAGCTGGAGTACGATTACATGTCATGATTAATTTCAATGGTGATCACTGAACTTTGTTTTACTTTCTATAAAATGACTGAACTTTTTTTCAGTTGCCTATTCATCAAATTTAGATACAAGTTATTTAAGTAAAAAAGAAAACAATTTTATTTTTTTGACAAAAAAAATTCAATGATTTTACGGTAAATGAAATAAAGTTCATTGACCACCAATGAAAATAAACACGGCATATCATCATTCTCTAGTTGGGGCTGCCATGCCAAAGCTGATGTATCCCAAAATTTTCAAGATTACTAATATGTCATCTAAGTGGCATCCGATATGGTATTATTGCTGATGTGGTATTGATGAGATAATTGATGTGACAATATTGGTGACATGTTATGCAAGGAAGTATTTTCCGATAGTCATGTTATGTACCACCTTAACATCCGATTGCCAAATAACAAGAAGTGGTTTTTGTGCAATAAAATTTAATAAATCTTTTGAAAGAAAAAAATTTAGTAATTTTATAGCAAGTAATAGAAAGTTCAATGGCCGAAAATGCAATTAACCCAAAGAGAATCCAACTCCACTTGAATTAGCTTAAAGCCTTGAACCAGTGCTGGAATGTGCAATTAACCAAGGGAGAGTCCAACTTGACTTTGAATTAGCTTAAAGCCTTCAACCACCACAGATGGCTACACGTGTATATATATATATATGTGTGTGTGTGTGCGCGCGCGTGCGCACACACACACTCCAGGTTGTTTTTTGTTCTTGATTTATGAACTGTATCTCTTTTACATGATTTTTTTTTACGTTTTTCATGGTTTGGTTTATTAATAATATTAATTAATATGCTTATAAAAAAATACTTATCGAAAGAAAAAAGTAAATAATTTTTATTGTAAGAAAAAAGAAAAGCATTTTATTAAAAAAAATATAGCATACATAAAAAGAAAAAATGCATTAATTATAATTATAATAGATAATAAAATTTGACTCTCTAGACGTATATAATTAAATTCATTCTCTACTCTAAATTTTAAAAATAGTAAGAATATTATAATTTTTTATTCTTATATAGAATGACTCTTTAAAATAAAGAGTATAGGCAAAATAAAGGACCTATTGGAGATGATCAAATAGAAAACAACAAAGTAAGAACGCATGGTTTATCCATGGAGCCATTCACATGATTGCAATTAAGGATTTAGTGTTTGTTTAGGCACACTATTAAACTTTAGATTATAATATAGTTTAACTATAAATTTAAGCTACTTAGACCAATACTATGTGTTTGGTACAACATATTGTTTGGAAAAATAAAAACTAAATCATAATATATAAAAACTAGTATAACCAGCATTCATCTTAGAAACTAATAAATTTTAATTTCTTTCTTGTTATATCCTTGTTTTTTTCGCTAAATGATAGATTATGCTCATTAAACCCCCAAATCCCTTGTTTCATTATAATATCTTCAAATGCATGTGAAGGAATTTGTATTCTAAATTGAATTATTTGTACAAAAAAGAATAGTACTTATACATAAAACCTAAGACCGAAAAAGGAAGAAAAATCTATCAAATGCCATGATATACATTCTATAATTACATCCTATTTACATCCTAGAATCATGGCCATTAATATAATGAATGTCAGCTTGAGTTTGCCTAGTAAATCTTGAAAACGAGTGGAAAGATGCGTCTTGGTGAAGATATCAGCCGTTTGGTTATCAAAGGAGACATGAATCAAAATTACGGTGCCTTGAGTAATATGATGGCGTACAAAATAACAATCGATCTCAATGTGTTTTGTATGCTCCTGAAAAACATTAATGTGAGAAATATGTATAGCACTTCTATTGTCACAATGATGCATAGTGGCAGAATAATGTGTGACACCAATATAAGATAATAACCACTATAACTAAAGTAATTCAAATGTAGCATCAACAACAGCACAATATTTTGATTTGGTGCAAGAATGAGCAATGACGATATTGTTTTTGCTATGCCAAGATATAATTAGAAATTCACATAAAGAAATAATAACCAATGATTGAACTATCATTTGTCGGATCACCAACCCAATCAGCATTAGATTAGCCATAAAACACCAAAGAGGAGTGAGTAGAGAAATGTAAACATTGAAAAATGTTTCTTTAATATATTGAAGGATCCAAACTACTGCAAAAAAAAAAAAATGGGATGAGCGAGGAGAAGACATGAACTGACTAACCAGATGAACAACATATGAGATAATAGGTCGAGTAACTATTAGATAAACAAGACTGCCAACAAGTTGTCGATATAAAGTAGGATCATCAAGAGGAGTGCTACCTAGAGGAGTAAGTTTACAACTGAGATGTAAAGGGGTTGATATAGTTTTACCATCAGTAATGCTAGCCCAAGAGAGAAGATCATATGCATACTTGGCTTGAAAGAGATCATGAGAAACTTCAAGACCCAAAAAACAATATATATATATATATATATATATATATATATATATATATATATATATATATATTGAAGGATCTAAACTACTGATAGAAAAATGGGATAAGCGAGGGGAAGACATGAACTGACTGACCAGATGAACAACATATGAGATAACAAGTCGAGTAATTGTGGGATAAACAAGATTGCCAACAAGTTGTCGATATAAAGTAGGATCATCAAGAAGAGTAAGTTTGCAATTGAGATCTAAAGGGGTTGATGCAGTTTTACCATCAGTAATGCCAACCCAATAGCGTAGATCAGATGCATACTTGACTTGAAAGTGATAATGAGAAACTTCAAGACCCAAAAAATAATGTTATATATATATATATAATAAAAATAGAAAAGGCAGACAAATTTGCCGAAAAATCAATATGATTGTATTAGTTAATTAGGTTAATTTTATCATTTAATAATTCAATTTACTTGTAAATAGTATTAATAATTCATTTATTAGAAATTTAATTCTATTAGATTAGGTAAATACATTATATAAAAAAATAGATAAATAATATTAAAAAGAAATAAAAAATAATTTAATATTTTTAGAAAAGAATTCGATTAACATCCAATTGCTTTTTTTATATATAAACACAAAATTAAGGTTCAAAGTAGCATATTAATGAATAATTATTTTTGTAAATAGTATTAATAATTCATTAATTAGAAAATAATAAAAAACCAATAATTTCGGTTATTTTCGATTGATTGGATTGAATTAGGGAAGGGAAGAGTAAATTAATAGAGATAGAAAATAAAAATATTTTTTTCCTTTAGAATTTTAAATAAATAGACTTTAGTAATTTAACACCATTAGTATTCAAATTTAATTTGAAACTTCAAATCATAATCATACTATATATAAAAGTGGGAATGAGAGACAGACAAAGTTACAAAAAAACCAATCTGATTATATTAGTTAATTATATTAATTTTGTCATTTATCAATTTAATTTATTAGTGAATAATATAATTCATTAATTAGAAGTCCAATCATATTAGGACTCAAATAACTAATATTACAAAGAAAGGAATGGATGAGTAATTGAACCGATATGAGGTTAATTTGATGAGTTAAAGAGAGTTTGAACAAATTTTTATAGTAACTGTGTTAATCGGTTCACTATCAATCGGTTGATTAGACAATTTTTCAAATGTTTTATTTTAAAAAGGATTTTTAGCACTGATTGGTCTAACACCTTTAAGAATAAAATATAATGAACTATTAGTATTTAAATTAAATAAAACTTAATTACATGAATAATTAAAAGTAACTAAAATTAAATTGTTTGACAAGATGATGATGATGATGATTATTATTATTATTATTATTATTATTATTATTATTATTATATCTAATAATGATGAGTTTAATTATTAAATATTACATGCATCGCACATAGATGGTTGGGAATAAGTAAAATAATCGTAAAGTTCTTACTACATCTATTTTATATATGACTCTTAATAATGAACAAATGACCATAAAAGTACTTAATATCTCAATTTCAATATTTTTCTTTTTTTTTAATGATTAGGATTATAATTGGTTTAATTTATCTAATTAGTATATACGGATTAGAATCCTAATAAAAATTTTATTTAGGATTGGAAAGAAAAATAATTGTGAAAATTTAAAAATAAAAATTATATAGAATTCAATCATAATACATGCATTATAATCTATGTTTTCTTAAAACGATAGCATATTGTCATTCAAAGTACAACAACAATTATTTTCACTGACACATTGAATTTATATAATGGTAAATTTAAACCAAATTATAACCATATACGCAATGTATAACATAAATTTTAAAATACTAAGTATAATTGTTATAAGTTATTTGAAAATTTATTATAATTTCTCAATAATTTTTATATAGTTCAATAATTAATTTATTTTAATCATATACCTAACAAGTTAAGTTTTTAAAATATACGTGCATAATATAATATAATTCATTTTTATATAAAATTTAAGAATAAAATATAATGAACAACTATTAATATTTAAATTACATGAGGCTTAATTACATGATAATTAAAAGTAACTAAAATTAATTTACTGGATTAATGACGAGTCCAATATTTAATAATCACGTGCAAAACACGTAAATGAAAAACTAGTACTATATATAAAAGTAGGAATAGGGGGATAAGCAAATTTACCAAAAAGTTAACATATATATTAGTTAATTGGATTAATTTTTTCATTTAATAATTTAATTTATTAGTAAATAATATTAATAATTCATTAATTAGAAAGTCCAATTATATTAGAACTATATAACTATATTTTATATATTGTAGGTTTCCCATTTGATTAAAATTTCTTCTATTTTTTAAAAGAAATTCAGTTTTATTTTTGAAGTTTATTTCGAAATAAATCTATTTAACATTTAAATTTAAGATATTATTAACATAAAATAAAAATCAATGTAATTAAATAGTAAAATTTGTTTTGGATCGACTGAATCAAGCTTTTTATTTTACTAAATAATTAAATTATTTTATTTTATTGATTTTATTACATATTAAATTAATTAATTTGAATATTTTCTAAGTAACAAAATGATTAAATAACTTAACAAATAATAAAAAATAATTAAAAATGTGTTATAAGTAATGAACATGCAATAAACAATCAAGTTCAAAATGATGAACAATCATATTAAAAAAAACAAACAATTAAATTCAAAATGATGTTCAATCAAAATATAAATATTGAATTTATAAGTAACAAATATGTGACGAATAATCAAGTTTAAAACGATGAACAATTAAGTTTTAATCAATAACATATAAATTCATTATCATAATTCACCATACATAATTTATTACTACCAACACCGTAAAGTACTTACTACTTTTACTTTATATATAATTCTTAATAATAGATAAATTAGTAATTTGATAAAATTTGATATAAAGATACATTTTTATAATTTATTGTGAATAAAATATCATAATAAGATGAAACAAATTAATAAAAAAGACAAAAAATCATATAAAAACTAAATAGTGATTAATGACGAGTTTAATATCTAATAATTACGTACAATGTACGTTAATTAAAAACTAGTCATACTATATATAAAAGTGAGAATAAGGAAGATAGACAAAATTACTGAAAAGCCAATCTAATTGTATTAGTTAATTGTGTTAATTTTTTTATTTAATAAATTAATTTATTAGTGAATAGTACTAATTTACTAATTAGAAGTTTAATTCTATTAGGACTAAATAACAATTTTTGATAGTAAATCTAATATTAATAATGTTATTCCATTTTTTCTTGGCCCAAATAAAATTAATTGTCATTTAAATATTAACTATTAAATTTTATTTATTTTTAAAACTCCACCTATAAGAGTATAATGCCATTCACTTTTGTTTTTGTTGAAATATTAAAAAAATAAATATTAGGAACATACATTAAAAAATATATAATAAACAAGATAATTTATATATATTTATTTACAACTATAATGAATAAGATAATCAATGGGTAAGATAATTAACTAATATTAAAAAGAAAAAAAATAATAATATTAAAAGGAAAGAAAACATTTCATACGTGAAATGCATAATACAAAATATATAATAAATATTAATTTATTACAAAAAAAACATAAAAGTTAACATTATCAATTTAATTATATAAATTAATGAATATTAATAAGTTATAATGACAAATCAAATATCTTATTATCACGTGCAAGGCACATTAATAAGATTAATGATATTCGGTTAAAATGGAATTAATCAAATTAATTGATATAAAAACAAATTTTAACAAAATCAGTAAATTTTTTTTTTTATTAGAAATTCAATTGTTTTACTTTCTACAATAAATTTAGATTATCTATGTATAGTAAGCATTCTCCTATTGAGAAATATTACCAATACCTATATTTTATGTATAAAAAATAATTAATACAATATATAAAATATAATATTAAAAAAATGAATATTAGGAAGATACATTAAAAAAATAAAATAGACAAAATAATTTGTATATTATAAATAAATTAACAATTATAATGGATAAGATAATCAATGGGGAAGATAATTAACTAATATTAAAAAGAAAAAAAATACTAATATTAAAAGAAAAGAAAAAATTTAATATTACTAATATTAAAAGAAAAAAACACGAAATGCATAATACAAAATATATAATAAATATTAATTTATTATAAAAAAAAATAAAAAAAAAGTTAACATTATCAATTTAATTATATAAATTAATGAATATTAATAAGTTAATATAAATTAACAAAAATAAATTAATAAAAAATAAAAAAAATTATATAAAAACTAAAATGTGATTAATGACGAATCTAATATCTCATTTTCACGTGTAAGGCACATTAATAGAACTAATGGTATTCTATTAAAATAGAATTAATCAAATTAATTGATACAAAAATAAATTTTAACAAAATCAGTAATTTTTTCTTTATTTTTATTAGAAATCCAATTGTTTTACTATTTATAATAATTCAGTTTATCTATGTATCATTAGTATTCTCCTATTGAGAAATATTACCAACACCTATGTTTTATATATAAAAAATATCATATGACTATAATATTAAAAAAAAGAAGAAAATAATTTAAAAAAATATTAGGAAAGTATGGTAAAAAAATAATGATAACATATTGTCATTCAAAATACAACAATAATTATTTTCACTAACATATTAAATTTATATAATGGTAAGTAAACAAAATTATAATAATGCATGTAATATATAATATGAATTTCAAAATAGTGAGTATAATTCTTATAAGTTATTTGAGAAGGTATAATTTCTTAATAATTTTTATACAGTTCAATAATTAATTTATTTTAATCATATACATAACGAGTTAAGTTTTAAAAATTTATGTGCATAGTATAATATAATTTACTTTTATATAAGATATAAAAATCAAATATAATTAACAACTATTAGTATTTAAATTAAATGTAACATGATAATTAAAAGTAACTAAAATTAATTTGTTGGACAAAATTATTACTATTTAATAATAATGAGTCTAATTATTAAAAAAATATGTTCATTACACGTGAATAATTGAGAATATGAGAGATATGCAAAATGATTGTAAAAGAACTCACTACCTCTTTTTTATATTTGACTCAAAATAATAGATAAATTAAATAATTTATGAACAAAAATTATATTAATGTCGAAATAACTACCTCTATTTTATATATACCTTTTAATATTTGAGATAAATATATTCTTAATCCCAAATATTAATGGCATTCTTACTTATTAATTAACAAGAATTTTATCAATATTGAAATTAATTTAGCTTATTAATATGTTGTGACAATATTACTCTATATTTAGCTCAAATATTGATTAGTTAATTAACGTTCTAAATAAAATGAAACAAATTAATATAAAAACAAAAAAATTATATAAAAACCAAATCGTAATTAAGGATGAGTCTAATATTTAATAATTACCGGCAAGGCACGTTAATAAAAAAACTACCTTTATGATATTATAACTCTATATTTAGCTCAAGTATTAATTAGTTAATTAATATTCCAAATAAGATGAAATAAATTAAAAAAATATTATATAAAAATCAAAAGGTGATTAATAACGAGTTCAATACAAAGTACGTTAATGAAAAACTAGTATATATAAAAGTAGGAATATAGGGGACAAACAAATTTACCAAAAAGCCAACCTAATTAAATTAGTTAATTGAGTTAATTTTGTCGTTTAATAATTTAATAGTGAATAATATTAATAATTTATTAATTAGAAATCCAATTTTATTAGAACTAGATAACTATATTTTATCATACTATATATAAAAGTGAAAATTGGGAGACAGACATATTTACTAAAAAAACTAACCTAATTATATTAGTTAATTGGATTAATTTTGTCATTTAATAATTTAATTTATTAGTGAATAGTATTAATAATATATTAATTAGAAGTCGAATTATATTAGACTATTGATTAATAAATTTTTTTTATTTTCTGTATTTTATTTTTTTAGTTTTCATTTTCCTTTCGATATATACGGGAATAAATTAATTAAGAAGCTAAATTATGAATTAGTTTATAAAAAAGTATAAGTTAAAACAAAATGATTTATCCATTAAAAAAATACCAAGAAAAAAAGTTATGTATTAGGAAAAAAAAAAGGGACTAATCATCATAATTATAATCATAATATATATAAAAGTAAAAATATGGAGGACAAATAAATTTACCAAAAAGCCAATTAATTGTATTAGTTAATTGAGTTAATTTTATCATTTAATAAATTAATTTATGAGTGAATAATATTAATAATTTATTAATTAGAAGTCTAATTCATATAAAAAAAAAATCATAGAACTAATATTAAAAAGTAAGAAAAAACTAATTTAATTAAAAAATATTAGAAAAATATGATAAAAAAAAAATAATAGCGTATTGTCATATGTTTATTATTTTTGTTCCTAATAAGGGCTTTTTATTAATTTTTTGAGAGTTTAATGAAAAAAAATTATAAATATATTATTACAATAATAATCTCAAATATTTCTATATGGTGAGAAAAAAAATTTTATATTTATTTGAATAGAATAAATAAATAAATAATAGTATCTCTATTATAAATAAATAAATGATAGTATCTCTGTTATATATAAATAAATAATAATATCATAATCATACTATATATAAAAGTGGAATAATCAAAATAACCGTAAAATATTTATTACCTCTATTTTATATATAACTTTTAATAATGAATAAATTATTAATTTGGGGAGAACAGACAAAATGATTATATAATGAATAAATTAATAATTACAATAAAGTAATATTAAATTTGATATAAGTATGAACCTTTTATTTACTATAAAATAATCTGAAATTTGAGATAAACATATACTTTTAAAATCCATTAGGAATAAAATACCATAATATCATAAAATTCACTATAAATAAAATACTGTCAAATAATGATTAATTTCGAGTTCAATATCTAATATATGAGTAATACAAAAACATATAAAATCAAATAGTAATTAATGACGAGTCTAATATTTAATAACCACGTGCAAGATACGTTAATAAAAAATTAGTAATATATAAAAGTGGGAATAGGAGAAACATGTAAAATGACTGTAAAATACTTACTACTTCTATTTTATATTAATAATGAACAAATTAATAATTCGATGAAATTTGAGATAAATATGCGTTGTAGATTAAAATACCATAATAAGACAAAAATAAATTAATAAAAAAATTAAATGAAAATTGTGATTAATAATAAATTCAATATCTAATAATTACATGCAAGACACGTTAATACAAAACTAGTATATAAAAAAAAACAGTAATATATTACATCAAATTAATTAGACTATTTGAATGCTAACGTAAATTAAATATCAATAGATAATTGTAAATAAAAAAAAGTACAAAGGATAATATATACCAAAATTGAGTAGATAGAATAAAATGATAAATTAAAATAAATACAGTAATACGTATTTATTTAAGAAAATGATTAAAATTTCATAGAAACATATATGTATTTCATAAAATTTAATTTTTCATTGTAATTTACTTAACACATTTCTATCATATCATATCATATTATATATAACAGTGAGAATAAATGGATATACAAATTTATCCGAAAAGCATATTTGACTGTATTAATTAATTGAGTTAATTATGTCATTTAATAATTTAATTTATTAGTGAATAGTTTTAATAATTCATTAATTATAAGTCCAATTTTATTAGAACTGGGTAACCATATTTTATATATAAAAAACAAATAATTAATATTAAAAAGAATAAAAAATTATTAGGAAAGCATGTGGATAAGATAATTTGTACATAATAAATTAATTAATTATAATAGGTAAATTAATTAATGGATCAAATAATTTGACCGGATTTTTTTTATATATAGTATGATAGAAGAGTCATATTTAATTAACAACCATTAATATTTAAATTAAATGTGACTTAATTACATGATATTAAAAGTAACTAAAATTAATTTACCGGACAAAATTATTATTATTATTATTATTAATTTAATAATGATAAATCCAATTATTAAAAATCACGTGTATTGGATGCAGATGATTGGAAATTGTAGGAATAAACAAAATGACTGTAAAGTACTTAGTACTCCTATTTTATATATGACTCCTAATAATTGATAATTTAGTAAATTGATAGAATTTGAGATAAACATGAACTCTTATAATTCAATATGAATAAAATATCACAATAAGATGAAATAAATTAATAAAAAAAATTATATAAAACTAAATACTGATTCAATATCTAATAATAATGTGCAAGACACATTAATCAAAATCTTATATATATATATATATATATATATATAACGTATTTATTATATTGAATTGAGATATTTAATATAATTTTTATGTTATAATTCGTTTGTATTATATATTTAAATAAGTTTTATATATAATTTTTTATTAATATAAATTTGTCATTTTATATTTTTTAATTAATTTTACTAAATATTTTTAATACAATCGGTTAGATATCATCAACTAGTTTTCTAAGGTCTAGTTGTGATTATCATTAGTTCTGTAATTGAACTAAACTCAGCCGAATATTGATAAGTTCAAGCTTGATTCGGGTTTTAAATCTAAGTTTGATCTCAACTCATTTTTCAAAATTTTTAAGTTCGCGAGCAACTCAAGCTTGGTTCGTAAATAGCTTGTTTATTGTGTTTAATGAGCTAAACTTGAGTTTGACACGTTAACTAATAATGATAAAAGCTCGAGTTTGGCTTGTTAACTAATAATGATAAAAATTCAAGTTTGAATTTAAGTTATACAAATATATTTATAACTTTTTAAATGAATACGTTTGCAAACTTCAAAAAGAATATATTTGCAAACTCTTAAATAAATACAAATACCAACTCTTAAATGAATATATTTGTAAGTTAATGAACCAAAAGTTAATGAACCAAAGAGTATTGAATTCGAGCTTGATAAAAATTTTAAATTCAGATTTGAGTTCAAATTTGGTTAGTTAAAATTAACAAACTATCTCAATCAAACTGTTTATCAAATCAAAATCCAAATAGCTTGAAAGTAACTTGGTTGGTTTACTCCTAATTATCATTACTGGTTGACCATAGCTTCATTTTCTTTTTTTCTTTTTTTTTTTTTGGTCAAAGCTGAAAAATTATATATATTAATAAATCACATAAAGAAAATGACTGATAGATATTTAAAGAAGGGTTATAGGCTTATAGCCATGATAATGTGGCTATGATTAAAACATTAACAATAACATCATCAAAACTAAGCGCGATTGGCGGCACCAATTTTTTAAGGAATTAAAAAAAAATTAATGATATGATGGTCATGATCATGATATTAGGAAGATGCAACAGTAGTTTTCTTGTTATTAGGGTCAAAATTCTTCGTTTGAAGCTATAATCTTCATCCGACTGCGGCGCATGCTATGGTATATATTTGTTTTGTTGCCGTCATTTATGTTAGGGAAATGTTATTCAATACTTATACATTTTCTACTTTATTTTTTCAATGTATATATATATTATTATTATTAAACATTGGCTTTTATTATTCCATTTGTTCGGAAAAGATATATATAGTTCTATCTTCATATATATTAAGAAAATTAGTTAATTTAGTTAAATTAATTATTTTTACTTGATGGTTTCTAAAAATATTATCCATTTATGATTATCTTGAAAATAATTATTTGGTTGTTTTAATGCAACACTCAAATTAATATTTATATAAATATCAATCAATTTCAAAAGTTATTTAAAGCAAGGCTCGCAAAAAATAAATAGACATTTAAGTATATTTAATAATGGTACATATAAATAAGGTTATATTTGTAATTGAAAAAAATAACCACTTCAAAAAAGATAAGTAGCCTATAATTTCGGATGGTAAAAAATGGAAAGTAAATATATCTTTTCCGAATGGAATTAGTATAAAAACAAATGATATTTATAATTCTATATATCACTTCTTTTATTTGACCACAGTTTAATACATTTTTTTTATTTTTCCTGATATTCTTCCTATGTATATATTAATATTAAAAAATATTTTAGTCTTAAATGATCAACTAGATATTTCTTTCCAATGATTTTCTTCCATTCCCTAACATGACGATTTTTTTTTTTTTTGTTGAAATTTTGAGGTAAGATGAATCAGTTTTTTTAATGCATCAAGAAGCAAAAATATCAAACAAAATAAAAACAGTTTTGGTTCTATCTATTTTGATTCGGTTTTATTCAATTTAGTTAATCAATTAAATTACTTTATACTATTAATCTCCTTAAAGATTACAAGTAAATTGAACTAGATATTAGATTAGTTTGGTTTAATTTATGATTAATCGATTTTCTGCACACTTTTACCCCCTAATGCTATAAGAACAAATCTTGCTCATGGTGGAACTAAATTTTACTGTTATATCTCGTACTAGGGCCAGCTCAAGAATTTGTGTGGCCCAAGTTATTCAAAATTTATTTTTTAGATGTAAAATCACTAATTAAAATTTAATGTTTAAGTTTATAAAACAATTCCTTTTTAAAAAATTTAATAAATAGCCACTTATTAAATTTATTCAAATTTTTGTGTATTGAAAGTAAATAAGATTTTATTAATTTTAATTTTGAAAAACTTCTTTTATCTAAAGATGCATTGCTAATAATAAATTTAATAAACAGCATTTGAATTTAATAATTAGTCATTGGAGGACCAATTATTTGACATTTAAACTTGTATACCAAATCTAATACTTAGTCATTTGACATTTAAAATCCTTTCTTTTATATAATTACTAATCTAACAAATTTGAGGGCATATATATATATATATATATATATATAGGCCCTTAAAAATTGGGGCCTAGGCACAAGCCTTAGCAGCTCACCCCTTGAGCCAGCCCTGCTCGTACCTTACGAATTTTGTAGTAATGTCTCTTTGGATACTTAGAAGTTATCATTCCAATGCACAGACGATGTTTGAACTTTTTATTACTTGCTACAAAATCATAACATATATATAATTTTTTTAAAAAAATCACTTATCAACTTTCTATCATTGGTTGTACAAAAATCATATCCGCTCATTTTGGGTGAATTGGCAGCTAAAACACTGATATAACATGTGACATAGCAATTGGTGTTCGCCTTGTCATTATATACATAATATATAGTGGCATGTTGGCTGCCATATGGCAAAAGCTGCTAAAGAATGATGACATATTGTGTTTAATTTCACTAGTGGTTACTGAACTTTAATTCACTTGATATAAATCACTAAACTTTTTTTGTGAAAATAAAAATTATTTACTTTCACTTGAATAACTTGCAATTAAATTTAATAAATAAGCAATTAGAAATATGATTTTACCAAGAACATATACCCAATAATCAATTAACCAGCATTAGCAACCGCATTAGAAAAAAGTCAGTAATCTAATACTATTAGGAAAAACCAGTCACAAGACTGGAGTAATAATGAATCATGATTTTTAAAAAAGGAGACAACATATTCAAATTTTTGTCAAACAGCTATCAATTCAGATTTCTAGTTGTTTACTCATCAAATTTAGTTGGAAGATATTTACATGAAACAAAGTTTTTTTTTTAACTAAAAAATTTTTAGTGATTTTATGATAAGTAAAATGACGTGTCATCATTCTCCACCTAACTTTTCCACATGGCGGCTAACTTAACACAATTTTTTAAAATTGTTGACATGTCATCTATATGGTATCCAACGTAGCACTATGTATTACATGTTTAGTGATTCGTTAAAAACGGGCTGCCATGTCTTATGCAATATTTGTATTTTGGTTGCCAACTCACCCAAAATGGTTGAAAATAATTTTTGTGCAGCCAACATTATAGTGGAGTGATTTTACTAGAAAAGAAAAATATAGTAATTTTATAACAAGTATTAAAAAGTTCACTGACTGTCAATGCAATTAATCAGTAAGAATTGTCAATCATCTTAGTTCCGTTAGGTCCCATGTCCTCTAAGTTGGAAACAATATCTATTATGTAAATTTTTCTAATACATAAAAGCTAGTAGCTATAAGTATGTTACAACATATTAATAATATTTTAAATTGGAAAAAAAGTCTTTTACACTCTCAAGCAAAGAGAGAACTTAAGTTGAGGAATCCAGTTAGACAAATACTAGAGATTGCAATCAACAATTTGAGAGGGGAAAAAAAAAAAAAAAGAAAATAACATGGAATCTCCGATTTTTTAGAAAGTTTTTTATGGACTCAAATTCCCTCCGCATTTTTATATTTTACTTATATCCCTTTCGTATTGACACAAATCCGCGGTGATCAAATGGTTACACAAGTCCCGTTATTGCTCTTACAAATTGATCTTATCCTCCCTCTCTTCTCCCCCACTGCGACTAAATTAATCCCTAAATTTGCACTCTAAAGTGCCATGCAAAAGTAAGAAGAAAAAAAAAAGAACTTATCAAAATAAATAAATAAATAAATAAATAAAAGAAGAAAGAAAAAATGGCGGAGCAAGAATCTCACACTAAATTCCATAATTCATCTATCTCGTTGCCTATTGTTCTTTTTTATTAAAAAAATAACTGATCAATTTCTTTGGCATCCAAATAGAGAAATAAAAGAATTTGCATGCAGATCAAACTAAAAAATAAATTGAGAAAGAGAAAAAGAAGAACAAAACTGATCAACGAAGGATATGAGTCATTGTCGATAGATTACGAACCAATCGAGCAATACTTCCAAAAAATATCACACAATCAATAAGAAAAAACAGAAAAATTCAATGAAAATTATGAAAAAATAATGGAAAGTCGGAGAGATTGAGCAAAAGTGGTTACTTATCAAAGAGAGGGAGAGAAAAAGAAAACACAATCAATAAGAAAAAATAGAAAAAATTCAATGAAAATTACGGAAAAATAATGGAAAGACGGACAGATTGAGCAAAATGGTTACCAATTAGAGAGAGGGAGAGACAGAATCATTCTACCATTATAGCTTTCGCCATTGGTATCTCCAGAAATTTGTATATATACCAAGATTAATAGCTAATTAAATTAATTAACTCTTTAATATTAACATGCAAGCCTACAAGTGTAAAGTGAAGAGTTTTCTTAAGTTAAATACAACAAAGTTTCCTTTTAGCCCTTCTCTATTTCCATTTTTTTTAAAAATAATTGGTTTCAATTAAATTTTATTCTTAACAATTTAGTCTACAGATAAATTTTCTTTAAATAATATATGTTGAATATAATTTATATATAATATTCAGATAGTGTTCATTCAATACATACACAGTGCATGATATGCTGCATTTGTATGCAAATAGTTATTGCATCATAATTACAATAATATATGTTGAATATATAATTTACATATAATTCAGATAGTGTTCATATAATGCGTACGGAATGTATAATATGCTGCATTTTTATTCATCGCATTCATTATGTGGCATATGTTTGTTATATGTTGGGTATATATGGGTATATCTAGTTTTTCAAACATTATTTATATATACATATAATTAATATATAATATACGTATAATCAAGTTATAATAGTTGATGCAATTTGAATTTATCTTTGCAATATGTATGTATGTATGTACCTATGTATGTATGTGTGTGTGTGTTATATTTATATGAATGTTATATGTATAGCAGCCTTGTTCCCATTTAACCTGAAAATTTCTAATGATGGTGGAATGTTGATTGGAGGATACCAACATGTTCCTTGGGAACTGATGAGTCTAAAAATACAAGTTTCGTGGCTTGAAAATGACTGGAAACGTCCAAATCTACAATATTCTGCGGCAACTCTGAAGAATAATTTATTTTCCGATCAGCCTTCAAATGGTGGTTCCTAAAATTCAAACTGTTTAGTCCAATATTTTTTAACCCTATGAGTCAACTTCTGATATTAGATTTGAGAAAGGAAGTAAAAAAAAAAAAGAGAAACAAAGAGAGCAGCCTAACATTTGATTTTTTTTTCTGGTCGTTCCTGTAAATTCAGTTAGATTTTGGAAAAATTAATATCACTAGAGTAATGGAAAAGTGAAAAACTAATTGTAATTAGAATTTTGTGATGATCAGAGATTGTTTAGGTGATGAACAAAGTTAATAGTAGTGCAAGGAGTAGGAGAGAAGAAGAAGAAGAAGGATCATCGAAAATTGGAAACATGAAACTGAAAGAAGAATTTGTGGAGTTTTATAATTGTAGATATGTAAGAGGAAACATGAAACTCAAATGTGAATTTGTGTCCAAAAAAAAAATATTAAGCCCAAAAAATGAGAGGATTGGATTATAACCCACAAGGGATTATAGTCCAGAAAAAGGCTCAATATAATAGACACAAGTACAATTGTCGATAATTTCAATGCTGTTTACGTGGGCTAGCATTTTCCGTCCATAATCCATTTATTCTTATATAATTTCTTTTTTCTTTTTAATGAAGTGCATATATATCAGAGGGAAGATGGTATCATTTCAGAGTTTTTGACATAATTAGGTCAAAAGTAATTCTCAGAGTCCAACTATACAAAAAGTATTTGTATTTTCGTGCTTCCCCCATAATAATAATAATAAGTTTAATGTTTTGAGAAAAATTTTTATTTGTTGTTCAAGTATTAAAGAATTAAAAAAAAGTAGAAAATTAAATAGTTTCATATATAAATAAAAGTGAAAATTAATTTTAGCATTAAATAACTTTTGCATGAGAAGGGAAATATTATTTCATAAACTGAGATGAATAATCATAAGAAGAAATGATATAATTCACTAATTGTGTTTATAAATAAATAGAATTTAATAAGCATCCGATCAGATAAATTTCCACCAACTGAAAAATTTCAAAAGGTTGAGGCTAAAGAGAATAATATTAAAGGATATAGACAATTCTTGCAAATAAGAAAACGCAAGTCCTACTCAGCATTAATTTGGTCCTCTTAGAAAAATAACTAATTTTGGATAATCGTCAAGAGAGCTATTTAGAATTTTCTGAACTGGGAGGCAAATGAAGGAGCATGTCTGGTTATGGTATTTTTGTTAGTTTGCAAATCAAATACATGTACCTCATGAAAATCTGTGTGCATATATAGCCATTACAGTGTATAGTTTTACATGTTGCTAGTTGCCAGTTTTTAAGAATTAAGCAACTTGTGTGCCTCCCTCGGCCTGCCTGAGGTGAGAGATTGGGGATGACGATACTTAACGCCCAATGCCCAATAGCGAAGATGGAGTGTGACACTCGATCCCACATCAGAAAAGAGTTCATCCGTCCTGATCCTTATAAGTGCAATTCCAGCCTTACCCCGTGAGGCGCCTTTTGGAGCGAAACCTCCAATTGAGCAAAACCATGAGTGGGCCGTGGGCCTACAAAGCGGACAATTTTTCGTGGTGTGGGCCGGGCTGTTACAAATTAGACTATGGTCAGTACGCCTCCGTACTGCGATACAAACGACAGTAATACGCGTATACGGTCAGGGTCTATATCGCGGACGTGACATGAAGTTCCTTAGATAATTCTCAACTAGGTGTTTTTCCTTTGGCTAACACTCAACCCAAATTCTCTTGTATTTTTATGGACAACACAACAACCAATTCCTCATGTTTTGGTTTACACACAACCCTTATACAAGTTTCCTAAGTATTTAAGGTTAACACTTGAACTTACACAATATAGCTCAAATAAAAAGAGATTAAGAAATTAATAAGAGTTGATAATGTATCTTGAATGACCTTTTGGTGTGTGGGTGGGGTGTTATTTATACAATTTACCTACTAATTAGCTGTTACATAAAGTGTCATAATTCTCCCTAATGTTCTCTTACACAATCATTAAATGTTGCCTGTAGAACGGGGTTTGCGGTTCTGAACTTCAACTATCCACTGGATATTGACACGTGGATCACCCTGATTATTTTTCGGCTCTAACAGCTATATTAAGTCAAACTTTGCTTTTGGAACATACCCTTCACAATCATGAACTACCTTTTCTGGTATGCTTCATGGTCATGAACTTGGGCATGAAGATGGACTTGAGTGTTGAGGTTTTTGGCATTGAATGACTCACAATCATGAACTAGACTTCATGGTCGTGAACTTTGAAATTCTAAATGCCCATTGTGAAGGTTGGAGACACGCGGAGCTTTGTGATTGAGGCAGCTTCTAATTGTCATGTCCTTTTGAATTTACGATTGCCAACCACTACTTCAAGGCCTAATTCGCAGGCACAAACTTGCCCATGAATTGAACTGGAACTCAAGGGTTTTTCTCCATAGAAACCTATTGAGGACAAGACTTGCCTCGTAGTTGCTAGAAACTTCGCAAGCGTGAACCAAATGCCTTTAACTTTGTTTGAATTGTTCACTAAGTAAATGATTCCCAATGCACTTGAAACTTGATATACTAATAAAACAATACTCAATAAAGATATTAGTAATAATTAATTTGATTGTTAATGTTGATCTTAGGTTGATTGATCACTATTTTATCTTGACAATAAAATTAGTTGTTATTAATGTCTTCATTTAGTGTTATTTTGATAGTATATCAAGTTTCAAGTGCCCAAAAATTCAAATTACTTAGTGAACAAATCAATTAAGTTTTGAAGTTGTGTAGTTGGCACTACGAGAAGGAATTCACGCTTGTGAGGCATTTCACAATCGTGAAAGCTAGTTCACGCTAGGGTAAATATCATAGAAAATACCCAAAATTCCAGTAGAGTTCACAGGCAAACCGTGAAGCAACCATGAATATTGTTCGTGCTTGAGAAGTTCAAATAGACATGACTGTTAGAAGCTGCCTCTAAGCGCAACATGTCCTAAGATCTACAACGGGCTTTTGTACATTTAAAGTTCATGACTGGGAAATGAGGTTCCTGACCTTGAGCCATCCAATGCCAGAAACACTAAGTATTAAGTCCATCTTTATGGTGAGGTTCATGACTTGGAAGTTGATCAGGAAAATAGGTTCCTAACTGAGGAAGTTGTGTCCTGAACACGAAGTTAGACCTAATATAGCTGTTGGACCTAGGAAACAATCAGGATAAGCCACATATTATTATCTGGTGGACAATTGAAGTTCACAACTGCGAACCTAGCATTCCCCATCATGAAAGGCACTATGCAGATAATATTAAATGCTTGTGTAAGAGAATGTTAGGGAGGGTCATAACATTATTTGTAATGACTAATTGAGGATGATGAGTATAAATACCTTACCAAAAGAACATTTATGATACCTTACCAACTCTTAAGTGTCAAACTCTTGCAGATTAATTTCTCAATAATCTTTCATTACTTTAAGCTGTTTGTACAAGGTTCAAGTGTTATATTTAAACACTTGGGTAACTTGAGTATGGGTTGTGTGTGAGCCAAAAAAATAAGGATTCAGTTGTTGTGTTATCTATAAAAATTCAAGGAAAAATTGAATTAAGTGTTAGCTTTGTGGGAAACACCTTGTTAAGAGTGAGCTAGCAAAACTCCATTTGTAATTTAAGGTTCATATTAGAACTTTCAATTGCGATGGAAAAAGGACTAGAATTTGTTAACACCCAAACCTCTATAAATCTCTTGTTTCAATCTTTTTCGTATTCTTTCTTCATGTTGTTTAAGTTTGCCTTTGAACAAAATCATTATTTACCACCAATTCATCATGCCCGCCTTCTTGGTGATTGTTTAGGCAATAGTCAAGATCAAAATAAAGATTAATCACTCTAAGGTCAACAATCTCTTCTTTTTTAATTTTAAGAATCAAACTAAGCAAAAATATGAAATTAAAAGTGCATACACACAATTAAGGCATTAAAATATGAACATGACAAGTTTCAAGTCAAAATATGCAATATAACATATTGAACAAATAAATCAAGCAATTCGCCAAAAAGTCAACATTTTTTAGCTTAACTGAAATCCAAAATTTAGTTCATTTCAAGTTATTTTTGCTAAGTCCTCTCATTTTTCTCCCCATTTGTTAAGATTAAAAAAAAAAAAAGGAAGAAAGCATATATAATCAATCAACAAAGGCATAAAAAGAGAGAAAAAGTAGCAAATCAAACATATTTCATTTATAAAAAGATAAAGATTATAATCATAACATTCTTTATCATAAAAATTCTAAGTGCCACAAACTAGAAACTTGGAAAAACAAAAGAAAAAACACGATACCAAAAAAATGAAAAATAAAAGGATAAGGGCCTAGGCATCTCCTCCTTCTTTATCACCTCCTTCTTCCTCATGTGCATGCTCCTCCTCAAGTGGTGTAATCTCCTCAAAGTTGATAGGATACACTTGCACACCCATTTATTGTTGCATGCCTTGGAAGTCAAGATAGAGATGCTTCATCATCTCAAATGTCCTCATTTGTAAGCTATAGATATCTTGTAAAGAAAAAGGTTGAGGAAGCATTTGAGGCCTTGGTTCTTCTTGCTCCTCTTGAATGTGAGAACTGTCCCCAAGTGAAAGTCTTGCCCTTTTTTTATAGATGACATCAGAATATTGTTTAACCCCTTAAAGTCCCATGGCATACTCAAACTTATTAACATTTGGTGCATCCTTTCTAATGGCTTTACAATTTAGAAGGTAAGTAATGTCAAGTTGGTTGTCAAATTTAGAGTGGGTGTTTTGAAGCAGGCAAGTATTTTCATTGGTTAGTAGACCTAAGTGTTTGGAAATAAGTGTGATTTGGGAAGTAATGGCCATCACACCTCTTATTGTTTTGGCCATGTGCACAAACTTATCAAGAAGGAGAAAGGCATTATTAATGGGCTTTTTGTGCACCATAGCATAGAGATATAAGAGGTCTTCATTGGTGATCTTTTCATTGCTATAACCTATAGCATTGGTGGTAAATGTGATAACTTTATGAAGGATGAAGTGAGAAAAAGATTTGATGTGTTTAGAGTTTGAAAACTTGTCCAAATGGTTCTCATTAGAAATTGTTTTCCAAAATTAAGAATAAGAGACATCCATTTGAACATCATTTAAAAGTCCTTGAGTTTTGAAGCCATAGATGGAAGCAATTTGATATTTGGTTATACCTTTGTCCAAACATCTGAAATCTAATGTCATAGTAGCCAAGGGTGTTGTTTGTATTATTTTCCATGCCAAGGTAGAAAGAAACTCTATTGTTAGTTAGTCTTCATGTTCATGTCGGGAAGTACAAAGTTTATCCACCCAACTGCTTCTAAGGTGTTTAAAATTTGATCTTTAAGCCCTAATTTCTCCATAGCATCCATGTCAAGCATCTTATTTGTGAGAAAGTTCTTCCCATAAATCCTTTGATATTTTACCTTTTCTTCTTTAGTGAATCTCTTGAAAATGTCATCATATGTGTTGATTTACCCTTGGGAGGATGTGGCTAGTGCATTGCCCTTAAAGGTATGGGTAGCATGTGTCTTGGGACACATGAGGTCGGTAGAGTAGAAAAGAAACAAGAGATGAGATGAAAGATGAGATATTAAAGGCTTTATGAGAGTTTTTAGTGAGAAAAGTAAAGAGAGATTGTAAGAGTGCAAAAGTGAGATGAAGAGAATGAAAAGAGGGGCATTTATAGTGGTAGAAGCCAATTTATAGCTGTTTTAGGGGATTTAAAAGGAATTATGATAGTTTAATAAAAAGAAGAGGCAGTTTTGAAAAAGCTGTCAACGTGTGGTTTGCGATTGCAAAATAGGGTTCGCAAGCGTGAAGTCAGTAACGATCGAAAATTTCAATATACTGAGCCATTTCCTTAGTGTAAGGTGTTGAAGAGTTGCAATGGTCATAAAAATTTCAAAATTTGCGAGTGTGAAACTAGGTTCCCTAGCACAGAAGTTGAAAAGCTAGCAAGGGTTATGAAGAAGTTCAATCTCATGACTGTGAAAGGAGTGTCGTGAGCATGAAGTAACTCCCAATCATGAAACCTAGTTTGTGACCATGAATTATAGATCTATGACACAAACATAAAAGAAATAAGGCATAGCCATAAGATTTCTAATGTGGCATATAAAATATGATCAATTTAATTGTCTTTGATTAATTTGTACCTTGAAGAACATCAAATTGAACTATAAGAACACAATTGTTCAAAATTTTGCACATAAATCATGCAAAGACATAATTAAAATCATGGCAATCATACCATGCATATAAACATACAATTCATATAAAAAATGAACAAACATATGAATGATGCAATGCATGACTTAAAATTCATTTCAAACTGATGTACTTCCATCAAGCATGCCAAGCTCCCTTTTATAAAAACAAAATCTTTTTTCTTTAAGAGGTCTAGTGAAAATATCCACCAATTGGTTGTTTGTGTCAACAAATTCTAATACAACATTACCATTTTGGACATGATACCTAATATCTATATATTTGCTTCTAGAATGTTTAATGAGATTTTTTGAAAGATTTGTTTCACTAGTGCTGTCACATTTAATGGGAATATGATCAATCACTTGGCCATAGTCTTTAAATTGTTATCTCATTCAAAGAACTTGAGTACAACAACTTGTCGCCACATATTGCTCTTCGGCAGTGGGCAAAACAACCGAAACTTATTTCTTGCTAAATCAAGAAACTAAACATTCAACAATAAATTAACAAGTTTCAAAAGTGTTTTTTCTATCCAAAAGGCTATCGACATAATCGGCATCCAAAAAACCAATGATATGAAATAATGAGTTTCTAGGATACCATAGTCCTAAATGCATGATACCATAAAAATATTTTAAAATTATCTTAACCATATGTGAATGAGATTCCTTAAGACATGATTAAAATCTAGCATATAAACATACATTATACATGATATCGGGTATGGAGGTAGTTAAACATAAAAGAGATGTGATCATAGCTTTATAAAGCTTTTTATCAATAGTTTTACCCTTTTCATCTTTATCCAATTTTGTTGAAGTGCTCACTAAGGTCTTGGCACTCTTGCATGCTTCAATTCCAAACTTTTTGAGTAGCTCATTTGTGTATTTAGATTAGTTGATGAAGATGTCCTATTTGCGTTGCTTAATTTGAAGACCAAGAAAGAATTTGAGCTCACCCATCATGCTCATCTCAAACTCCCGAGTCATACACTTAACAAATTCTTGGCAAAGAGTTTCGTTAGTAGCTCTGAAGATAATATCAGCAACATAAATTTTAACAATCAATGTCATGCTTATGCTTTTTAATAAATAAAATTGTATCTATATGCCCTTTTGAAAATCAATTATCTAAAGAAATTCACTAAGCCTTTCATGCCAAGCTCTAAGAGCTTGATTCAATCTATACAAGGCCTTACTGAGCTTAAAGACATGGTTTGGAAAATCAGGAATATGAGCTCACACATCATGCTCATTCTTTGGTTTTTTTTCCTATTCCAAAACTCATAAGAGGTTTTATTTAAAATAAGTCTTTTGAAAACTCAATTTGAAATATAACAACTGGTACTGGTGGCTTCCGCCCAAAAGTAAGTTAGTAAACCATGCTTATTGAACATTGTTCTAGTCATCTCTACCAATTTTCGATTTTTCCTCTCAATTACCCTTTTTTTTAGGAGTTCTAGGTGTGGAACAATGATGAGAAATATCATTTTCTAAACAAAAATTTTCAAAGCACTCATTTTCAAATTCTTTTTTATGATCACTTCTAATCTTAGAGATAAAAATCTCTTTTCATTTGGACCCTTTTGGCAAAGTGTTTGAAATTTTTAAAAGCATTACTTTTATAAGCTTAGAAAATTACCTAAGTAAACCTAGAGTAGTCATCAACAATGACAAAAGCATAGTATTTACCACTTAAGCTTGCAACTCTACAAGGACCAAACAAATCAAGATGCAAAAGTTGTAAAGGTCTAGAAGAAATTACAACATTTTTAAGCTTGAATGATGACTTATGTTGCTTCCCCCTTTGACATGGTTCACAAATCTTATCCTTCATGAATTTGACCTTTGGGAGCCTATCTACTATTTCTTGCTAAGGCTTTGAATTAAATTCATGCTTACATGTCCAAGCCTTCTATGCCATAACCAAGATTCATCACTGATAGACACAAGACAATTAGAGGAAACATTAGTCAACTTGTATAAGTCAATTATGTAAGTATTGTCATCTCTTTTTCTTTTGAATATCTCTTGACCATTCAAGGAGGTCACCAAACATCCATTAGAGTTAAAAATGACTTAGTTTCCCTTATCACATAATTGACTCATACTCAAAATATTGTGCTTCAATTCATCAATAAGCATCATATCATTTATAATAGAAATGCCATCAAGACTAGTGGAACCAATGCCAATTATCTTACCTTTGGCATTAATCCCAAAGGTTACCATACCACCGTCAATTCATTTGATGTGAGTGAAGAGGCCTTTGCTACCTGTCATATCTCTTGAGCATCCACTATCAATTAGCCACACATTTTCATTATTGGTGGATTTAAGACATACCTACAAAATCAACAATTCAAGTTTTATTATTAGGTACCCAAACAAATTTAGATCCTTAGGGGTTGTTAGACTTAGCAGAATCCCAATGAGATTTTCTAATCAAGTAATAAATGTTTATATGATCAAACTTCTTGTAATAATGACATTGTTTGGTCTTAAAAGACTCTTACCACTTTGCTTGAATTCTTGCTTCAAGAAAAAGAAGAAGTGTAATAACATACACAATCATGTGAAGTCGGTAGTCTCTTGAGTGCATGTCTCTTATATAAGAAGGCATGGTTGACCTTTTGAGATTTTCCTTCAGAGCCAAGTGACCCTTTGCTACTCTTCTTTTGAGTTGTGAGTTTTGTGTGTGCTTTGCCTTTCGCCTTTGAGGCAACTACCTTAATAGAAGAGGTTTATGGTGTAGTAGCTTTAATAAATATGGTACTAGGTGGGGATGACGAAGATGATGCCATTTTGAAACCTAAGCCATGTCTCACTAGATGAGACCTTTGAGATACAATAGGTGATCCAAAATTTTGTTCTCCTTGTGAAATTTAGAGAGAGAATTTATAAGCTCCTTAACCTTATTTTTCAAAGCATTGTTTTTTTTTTCAAGAAAGACTTGATTGACGGTTTAGATGAAATCTCATCCAATGATCTTGTTGCCCAAACAATTACCAAAAAGGAGCAGTGAATTGGTGGAAAATTAAAAATTCTTGCACACATAAGGAATATAAAGGTTAGAAGAGATAAATATATAAATTTTTATAGAGGTTCGAGTGTTAACTAACCATACTCCTCTCCCTAATCGCAATTGGATATTCACTAATCTAATCTTTAGATTACAATAGAGTTTTAACTAACTCATTCCCAACTAGGTGTTTTCAATCAAGGCTAACACTCAACCCAAATTTTTCTTGTATTTTAATAGCTCACACAACAACCAATTCCTTATAATTTTGGCTCACACACCCTAATTACAAGACAATCTCATGTGTTTAAGGCTAACACTAAAACCTTTCAAAAATAATTAATGAAAGAGGTTGAGAAATAAATTTGAAAGAGTTTGGCACTTGTAAAGTTGTTGGATATCTTAAATGGCCTTTTGGTAGAGTATTTATACTGATTACCCACCAATTAGCTGTTATAAAGTGGTGTCATTACTCTTTCTAACGTTCTCTTACAAGTGCATTTAATGCAGCCTGTAGAAAGGGGTTCCTATCACGAAATGACCTATTTTAACAGGTGGCATCTTCTACTGGCTGAGGGCTCCAACAGCTAGTCGTTATATGATTTTCTCGGTCGAAACTCCTTGTGTCCTAGTTGGGATTTGTTTGAGGATGCCATAGCCAAGGACTTGGGTGTGTTAGCTTCTAATGCTTATCGGTAGGAACAACCTTACCCGGTTTGGACCTTGGTCATCTTGACTTGGTCATTTTGACTTTCAGATGATGTGACACACTTTGGTGAAGTCTATTCTTTAATGGTCATGTTCATTTGAATTTTTCGATCAAACCGTCACATTTCTTGGTCTGAAAATTGGCTTTTCCGGTTGGGACTAGGCCTGTCTCGTTCTGATTTTGCTTCTAGAACTTTAGAAGATTAAAGGTAGTCTTTCCCGATCTGGACATGAATTTTTCGGTCTGTATTGAAGTCCTAGTTGGGATATAATGGTCTCGATATGGAGTTACGTATCTCTAAGAAATAATTGATTTGTTCAATGGGAAAATCACAACCAGATATGCTGAAACTTTGAACACTATCAACATAATACTAAATGAAGATGTTAGTTACATTTAATTTGATTGTCATGATCAAAATGGAGAGCAATCATCCTAAGGTTAATAGATCTCTTAAGAGAATCATTAGAGGCTTTTAAATCCTCAACAACCTTTTGAAGGTTGGGTAGATCATCCTTAAGTTTTGAACTATTTTTCTTATACTTTTCTATCTTAAGGCTCATGACCTTAATAAAGTCATCATCACCATCATCAACACAAGCATTTAAATCACAATAGTGGGATGTAGAATATACCTCATTGGAGTGATCATCCAAAGCCATGAACCACAGATAGCCACCTCTTCTCCACTTCCTTCGTCTCACTTGGGGAAGGATCATCCCATATATACCTTTGTGGCCTTTGTCTCCATCTTTTTTGTGAGACTTCATTTTGTACCTCTTTAGCCTTGGACACTCTGTCTTAATATGTCCCTTCTGCTACACTCATTACACTTCACCTCCTTGATAAATGCTAAATTAGATATACATTTTATATTTAATTCTTTCATATTTAAGATAAATATAATTTATAAAGCATGAATTAATCTTCTATCATATTTTTATAAAGGCTATTATCAAAAGAGCAAGAAATAAGCTAAGAAAGATTTTAAGGAGATAATCCAGGAAAAATCATAATTGTCCAGACTGCTGTAATGTATCAAAGGAAAAGAGTTCTGGTGTGGCCATGCCTAAAAGGAGCAAATAATGAGAGATGAGATTCTGTCCCAATTAATTCCGATTTTCTTATAGATTTTTGCTTATTTATCGTTTCATATAAGTGTAATCTTATTGTCTATTCAATAAATTCAATTCTTATTTAGTTCTTTAGAATTTTAATTATTATTTAGTTTAGGACTTTTTCCCTATAAATAGATGTTGAATTGAAAGGGGAAAATCATCTCTAATTTTCTATATTCTCTTTAATTTAGCTTTATTTTCAACCATGTATGACTAATTTTATTTTTCTAGTCAAGGTTGTCAAAGATTGGTTTTAAATAAATTGTAAGAATTTGTTCTTCATCTTTCCATTTTAAGTATTTGAATTTTTTTTATATTTAATTTATTCACTTGATGAAGAAATTTCAGCTATTTGAGTCCTTAAATCTGTAATTGTTTAATTGATTCAATAAAGTGGCAAATCAATATTCTTAATGAAAACTAGTCATTATTAAGTGTTAGTGAAATATTCAATCTATTTTAAATAAAAGAGCTTGTGTTTTATTGAATAGAATTGGTAGGTTTTCTAATTTTCAATGCTATTTACAATTTAAATCTTAAAAGCTTGTTTAAGGTTAATTGTTAAATAAGGTTTAAGTATAGAGTTTTCTCACTTAAATTACAAGTAAAGAAAGACATAATATTAGAGCTTGTTAATATTCCTAATTAATTTATTTAATTTAGAAAATTATCTTTTTATTCAATTATCAATATATTTAAATCAATTCCAAGATATACCTTTGATTGAATTTCAATTCTATTAATTTACATTTTATTTTAGTTCAATTCTAAAATCCCCCAATTTTATTTTTTCATTTTCTAAAAATCCAGATTTAATTAATTTTCAATCCCTATGAATTCAACCTTGCTCTCACAAATTACAAATTTAATTTTGAAAAAGTAGAAATTTATTTTTGATTAGTTTCGATAGCTATTAAATTTTGGCGTTGTTATTGATGATTGACAACAAGTATTTAAATATGAAGTTTTATAATTATGCTACATTCTTCTCGCATAGGTGAACTAATCTTTGATTATGAAATTGAGAAGATAGCCTGTAGATTGAGAAAAAAACCAAACAAAAATCAATCTCTACCCCATCTAATTCAAAACCTGATTCTGATTCAAAAGAAGAAATCATGGCTGTTGTTGAGCAAACATTAAGAAGGATGGCAAATCTGAGCATGAGCCAACAACACTTGTGCATTGAGCCTCTAAATCTCAAGGTAAGTTTTGAATTAAAATCTGGTTTGATTCACTTATTGTCTTCCTTCCATGATTTTGCAGGAGAAGATCCACAAACATCTAAAAGAGTTCCATGTGGTATGATCTAGCTTGAAATCGTAAGAAGTAATAGAAGAGCAAATTAAATTAAGGACTTCCCTTTTTTTATTAACTGAAAAAGCAAAGGATTGGTTATGTTATCCTCCATCGAGATTGATTATAACATGGGAGGGATTACAAAGACAATTTCCTGAAAAGTTTTCCCTGCCTCTAGAGCCACAATAATTATAAATGAGAATTATGGAATTCATCAATTTAGTGGAGAAACTCTTTATGAGTATTGGGAAAGGTTTAATTAGCTTTGTGCAAGCTGTCCTCACCATCAAATTTCTAATAGTTTAATATTTTTATGAAGGTTTAACACAAGCTAATAGAATTTTAATAGATGCTGCAAGTAGAGGAGCTCATGTTGATAAAATTCTTACCCAAGCTAAGGATTTAATATCTAAAGTTGTTGCCAATACTCTGCAATTTGGCTTTAGATAAGAACCACCTATAAAGACAGTAAACGAGGTAAGTGTTCATTCTATTGAACAAAGACTTGATAATCTTGTTTTTATGGAGTAGAAAATCACAGTAGGAAATTAACAAGTAAAGGCATGAGGAGTTTGTTCAAACTATGGTCATCCAACTGATATGTGTCCTACTCTCTACGAAGAAGAACACGTTAATGCTTTAGGATGGTTCCAAGGGTAGCAACATCAAAGGACCTATGATCCATATGCCTCTACTTACTATCCTGGATGGAGAGATCACTCGAATTTCAGTCATAGGTAGAAATCCAACAACTTCCATGAACCTGAATTTCAAATGAGGCCATTAGCCCCTCCCTCTCAACCATCTCAAATGCCAATTATGTGTTTAGAACAAATTGCATCTGCTTTAGCTACTAATGTTCAACAATTTCAGAACAAATCTAGCATTCAAAACTTGGAGAATCGATGAGTCAGCTGACCACTTCCATTGGAGGATTGGAGAATCAAAATTCCGGTAGCTTACCTTCTCAACCTGAAGTAATCCTAAGCAAAATGTTTGTCTATTGTATTGAGGAATAGAAAAGAGTTGCAGGAACTAATAAAGAAGAATAAGAAATATGCTGTAGAGGAGAAAATAGATAGTGAAATAGAGTTGAATCAATAAAAAATTCTAGGTAATACTTTACCTAAACCATCCATTATGGTACCTCCTCATTTTCCTAGTAGATTGGCTAATTCAAAATAAAGAACAACAAGAAAAAGAAATTTTAGATGGTTTTCAGAAAGTTGAAGTGAATATCCCCCTTCTTGATGCTATAAAACAAGTGCCCTATTTATGCATTGAAAGAGCAATGTTAGATTTTGGAGCTTCACTTAATGTTATGCCCTACTCTATTTATGTATTTCTGAATATTGGACCATTGAAAGAAACATGTGTAGTTTTATAACTTGCTTATCGGTCTAATGTGTATCCCGATGGTATTTTAGAAAATATTTTAATTCAAGTTAGTAATTTGGTTTTTCATGTTGACTTTTATATGACTAATATGGATGAATATAATTTTTGTAATTCAATTCCATTTTTGTTAGGAATACCATTTTTTAATATATCTAGGACTAACATTGATATGTCTAAAGGGACATTTACTATGAAATTATTGAATTTAATATTTTAATAATTCGATGAGTAGCTCAATTGATATTCATTTTGTTTTTACCATAGGTGTTATTGACTCTTTTATGCAGCCAAATTCTGATTTAGGTGATAAATGTACAAATAAGGTCACAATTGATATTGAATTTTATTATAAAGACAATGAAGAAGCTGAAGAAAATTTTGTGCCGAAGTATATGATATTTAAGTTTGAGTTTCTTGAATTCTTAGATGCTAGTTGAAACTTGATCAATTGCCATGTATAGTCAAATACAATAACAACAATAATAATAATAATAATAATAATAATAATAATAATAATAATAATAATAATAATAAAAAGCGTTGAATGGGAAGCAACTCATTTTTCAGATTTTAGTTCATTTTTATTTTAAATTTTTCGTTTTTACCTATATATGAATTTGATGGCCACACTTGAAGTCGTTTCCTCAATCTCAAATTTTTACTTCTTCAACCTCCAGCGGGTAATAAACGTGTTCTCATGGTTTGTAAGGTTCTAGTAAAAAAAAAAAAAGATTTTAAGTTCTGAAAAGTTTTTCCTATTCATGGTAAATAGGCAATAATAGTAAGTATTTTCTGTTAGAAACAAATACAAGAAAATATAGGAGAATTGTTAATTCAATATTCAAAATAGTAGAAAATGGAAAACCAATCTGAGGCCTGTGTAGCACACAGTTTCCTTAAGACAAATTCGCCTCCTACACGGGTGTTTAGGATAACTGGCGTTTGTCTCCCAGGATACA
>CATIWF010002596.1:0-17373 GCA_949630135.1 Balakata baccata | reverse complement strand
ACTTATATATATAATTTGTTTATAAATTAAAAATAGCATTTTTGTTATGCTAAAATTTTTAAAATATATATTACTAAAAAAAATTAGTAGATATAATTAAATAAATATTGTTAATATATATAATTATATATATATATATACTAAGTATTTGACACAAAAAATGTTGTGGTGCAATAGTTAAAGGCTTTAACATCCTTCCTCCCCATCATGGGTTCGAATCCCACCAGCAGCAGCAACAATTTTCATGTTTTTCATCCGATCAAACAGGTAAACCCAGATCGGGTTGACCGATTTCCGGTTGGACCGACCGGTTCAACAAATTTCTGATCGGTCTAAATGATTTCTGAGTCAATAGTATAAAACCGACCGGTCTAAGAGCCAGTTTCCGGTTGAATCGGCCGGTCCGGTTTTAACAACACTGGTTAGAACTCCATTTTTAAAAAAGCTAACCAAAATGCGAAGAGAGTTAATGGTCATTATTAGTGAGCAAGAAAGATATTTAAGTTTAATTCAAACCTAGAAATGGTTGGGAGAATAAATTATCCATCACAAGTAGGAATAGGTGGCCATCCTTAAGGGTGTAACAAATGCAATTATATTCTCTATTTTTTTTGTTATTTTGCCTCCTTATTGGCTTTTGATATAAGTTGGTACTTATGTTTTTTTTTTTTTTTTTTCTATTCTACTATTTAATATTTTAAAAATACGACAAATTGGACCGCCATATAATCACGTGAAATATGCCCACTATTTTTTAGTATGACAAGAAATATATATTATGATAAATTTTAATTTTTAATGGATAAAATGGACAAAAAAAAATTGAATATAAACGACAATTTAAACAAAAAATTAATTAAAATAACAAAAAAAAAAACAATTATGTATAGTTTAGGATGTCTTATATCTATTATAAACCTATGACGAAATCTTATGCAAAAAAACATAGGGTAAATTACAGTAACCTCTATGATGTTTGATTGAATATAATTAGTTAGTCTCTTTATTTTTTAAAATATATTATTGTAAAAACGATATTGGTAACGGAAACTTACTTGTTGAGTGTGATCCAGAATTTTTTCAATGCTTTGAGAAGTTAGATCGCCAGAACCAGACTAATTCTACAGAACGAATGCCTTTTTGATACTCTAGACTTAAATGAATTACCAGTATTTAGAGAATTGTTGCAGAGAATGGAGAGGAAGCGAATTCACTGTTAGAGATGTGCCCAAAAGGCAATCGCCTTAAGCACTTAGTGTACACATTCATAAAAACATTCTTTCATTATATTAGTATTCATTTGCATATGAATTGATATAGATCTTAAACTGATTAATGAAAGTCTGTGATATGAAACATAACGTGAAGGAAATCATGATGGGATCATGATAATGAGATTCCTATTATGTGTAATTATGTTTATATCTAAATTATCCCTAGTCATAGGATTAACAAGACGGGACATTGTTGATCCGGATAGACTAGCATATGTTATATTCCTTGATTAGATCAAACAGTAGATCTCATAAGCTGTGAGTATGAGATGTTCAATGTTAACATGTGGATGCTTGCTAAGAGTAGTCAAGTACATTGGATGACTTGCTATGAGACAATCATATGGATTATCTATTCAAATGTCAATGATTGTCTCATTATAGTAATAGTGCATGTATCCTTAGACTTGAGGTACTCAAGGATATCTTGGATACTGATTCTGTGCTTTGACTCCATTCCTTGTTGCCTCATAGAGGTCGCTCATAGGATGGTGATTGGGTGCAGCTTGAGGTATTTGAAGGTAATTGGGTAGCCAATAGAGGATTCACCATACCCGATAGAGAGAGAGTATACCCACGGCCTCTTGTCGAGATCATTACTCTGGAATCTCTGGCCAGAGTGGAACTGTCATGAAGATGGTCTTCAATGACATGTCTGATTGATCTCAGTGATAGATCTAAAATCAGTGGGCTAGGTGTGATGTAGTCAGTCTAGCGGGAGCTGACACATAGTCCATGCTCTGAACCGAGTGGGGTATAGAATGCTGAAAGGACGAATTGCACATATTGTTGTCTATGGAAAGGTTCGTAGTCAAACCACTGACTTTCCGGTCAATTGGGGATCATGATGTGTTGCTAGATACCGCTCATGATTTGCTTAAATTATTTGATAATTTAAGTGGCCAAAATAACCGGGAACCTAATGGGTCACATGCTTTAGAGATGTAAAGAATGAGCAAAATGGCTTAGGATGAGATCCAAAATATGAGAAAATTATTTTGAGTCGGTTCGCGATAAGATCGCGGGAAAAAATTGCTCGGGGAGTTGACGGGCCTGCTGGCCTGGCAAGCCTGCCGATTGGCCTGCCAGGCGGGCTGTTGCGCACTAGCGTGCAGCAGCACGCCAATCACCCTATAAAGTTGGCCAAAATGGCCAAGGCATTATTCATGCCTCTTCATTTTCTCCTCTCAATTTTGATCTACTTTTCTTATTTTCTTTTGGATCTAAAAGACCCCAAAAGACAGAAAATTGACAAGGAAAAATTTTTGGGAGAAGAAAAATTTTTGGAGATAACAAGAAAATTAAAGAGTTTAATTTTCTTCTCATATGAACATATACCATTACTAGCACTTTGAGGTATGTTCAAGCCATCTCCCTAGTGGTTTCATCCTCTCATCTTCACGTGGATATTGTTAGAGACAATCCAAAATTGGATTGTTGTGGTTTGCTACAACCCAACAAGGTGATAAGTTGAAGAAAAATTAAAAAAATATAAAGGTATAAATTCTGAATTTTCTTTGGTTAAATTAGTTTTAATTGGCACATGTATAATCCTTTGATTCGGGTTTTGAAAAATTTTATTTTCCGCTGCGTTATATGTATGTGATATATGATCAAAACCCTTCAAATATAACACAGGAAATATTTTTGAGATACTAGAAATAAATTATATAACACTATAAATAAAATATAGAACACAGAAAATACTTTGGCAACACTGGAGATAACTTATAGAACACTTAAAAATGACTAGGCACTGGGTATAAAATGTAAAATTAAATTTTAAAATGCCTTTTTGGTCTCTATATTTATATTTTGATGTCTTTTACTTGTCAATATGATAGATACGAGACATGTTTAATTCTTATGCATGAATTAATGATTTATGCTATGGTTTACACGGTGTTAATTTATGATGTTGGATAATGTTGACTTAATATAAAAGCATGGAATTTATTTATGACAAGGCTTATAGTGATAATACATGACTATAATTATGTATAATGAGAAAGTGTTATGACATGCAAATTAATATTCAAGTATATGTGTCATGCGATATAAAAAGGAAATGTAAAAAGACTTAAATGCTCATTTGCTCGTACTATGACTATTTCTATGATAGATGACATGTCATTAAGGATATTTACGGTACCGTAGGTTTTATTAATGCATTTATATTGGATCAAGGCGACCCAAGCTTTGAGAGCGCTATTGACCCCTATATGCTAGCATCTATTATTTATTCATTCAAGTTGACCCAAGCTCTGAAGCACAATTGACTTAGTCACAATTGCAGATAGTCATAGTCTAGTGGATAAGGAGCCCTAAGCTCTGAGAGCTGTCTTATTCACAACTCGTATCCAGTAGTTTGTGTATTGAGTAATGAGCGATAAAATATAAAATAAGTTTGCACATAATATATGAATATACAATTATGGTGTATATATATATATATATGAAAAGATTGATTGTACTATATGACTGCGTGCTAGAATTTATATGATTATAGGTACCACTATACTTTTAGTAGCTTAGCGTGTGGATTTTCATATGCATAAGTTTGGAGTAGTAGATTCAGTTGAAGAAGAGAAATCTGCAATTGTCATATCTCTTTCACCTTAGAGTCAATTTCTTATTTACATGTATTCTTTATTGTGTACTCATTCATTTGGTAGTTTTGAATTTGAAAAGACATTCAGATATTTTATTTATTTTATTAAAAGATTGTAATAGTTGGGCATGTCTAGCCCTGAATTATGGATTTGCATGATATTTAATTTCATTGAATGATTATGGATAAAAAGGAATAATACAGATTGAGTGAATATGCAATTTGCATGTGAATGATACATATTGACCTTATGGTAATTGCTCTCTATATTGATCTTGACAATAAAATTAAATGTGACTAATATCTTTATTTAGTGTTGTTTTAATAGTGTTCAAAGTTTCAACACATTTGGTTTTGATTTCCCTAATGAACAAGTCAAGCATTTCATGAGGACGTGTAAGTCCCGACCGGGACCAAACTCTCCAAACCGGGACAATGTTCCAGACCAGGAAAGAGTGACTCTTTGTCTTCCCAAAGATCCAGCAACCAATACAGACTGAGACAGGTCTAGTACCGATCGGGAAAGCACACTTCCAGACCGGTAAAGGTTGAGACACGACTGGAAAATTTAAAAGGACATGACCGTTAAAAGACACCTCTACCATATTGTGTTACGTCATCTAGGAAGTCAAAGCAGCCAAGTTTGACTGACCAAGGTCCCGATTGGGAATAGGTGTCTCGACCGGAAAAGATTCAAAGTCAACCATCCATAGTCCCTAATCAAGGCATCATCGAGCAACTCCCGACTGGGAAAAATGCAGTCCTAACTAGGAAATTCATATAAGAACTAGCCATCAGCCAACCAGACGATACCATGTGTCCAATTAAGCCATTTTTCGACCGGAAAACCCACTTTTCTAATCGAAAAACTGTCTCTGCAGGCAACATTAAATGCACTTATAGGAGAATATTAGAAAGAGTTATGACACTCATTTGTAATAGCTATTTAGTGGGAAATTAATATAAATACCCTACCAAAGGGCCATTTAATTCATCCAACTGCTTTTATTATGCCAAAACACTTGCAATTTTTGTTCTCAAATTTCATTTATTAATTGTTTGTAAGGGTTCAAATTTTAGCCTTAAACATTTGGGTTAACTTGTAATTGGATAGTATGTAAGCCAAATTACAAAAAATTGGTTATTGTGTGAGCCATTAAAATACAAAAAAATTGGGGTTGAGTGTGAGCCTTGGGAAAACACTTAGTTGTAAATAGGCTAGCAAAACTCTCTTTGTAATCCTAAGTGACTAAGCAGGAAATACCCAATTGCAATTGGGGAGAGGAGTAGGGTTAGTTAACACACAAACCTCTATAAATCTTTTTTGTCCTACTTCTTCAATATTTTCTTTTCTTTGTGTGCAAAATTTTTATTTTCCCACCAATTCAACCATCTTCCCTTTTTCGTGTTTAGTCAACAATACATGATATGTTATTATAAATATGGTTAATGAATTGGACATATGATACTAAGATAGTTGGACATAGGCTAAGTAGCATTTGCTTATTTAGTAGAGTCTAGCCTACTATATGGGAGGGTGTTACACAATTTCACTCTCAGTTGCTAGTATTTTAATATGGCTGTTAAAGACTATGTTGTCCTAAAAAATATTGATTTCAATAGAGTACTCCGGAATTTACCATAGGATCCTAACATCTTACACCCTTACATTTATGACACACTATTTGCAAGCAGAAAATAGACATTCGCTTATTTATATTGGTTGCAAAACCTTCTTTTATACTAATGACAAAAATCTCAGTTTCTTCGAGAAAGAAATTAAACAAGGCTGTTAAATATTAGCCTATGTCTTTGGTGTTACTTTACTTACATTGAATAGGACAGACGACGGCCTGAAGTGGCTGAGAGTTGTCTAAGACTTAAATGGTGGAAAGACACTGATGCACACAAGACAGTTGTTATAAGAACAAACTAATGCATATCCAAATCCTTTTGAAGTATCACTCCACTAATTGAGATTATTTGATGCTTTGTCCTGCATAAGAAGATGGTCAGAATTGGTATACAAATTTTTTATGTGTAATTGAAATTGAAATAATATGTTTAGATTAGAGGTGGGGAAGGTCTGCTTAAATACATAAAATCAATGTAACTTTTGTATAAATTATGCTTTTAACCTGTATGTATGCTATCTTACATACTCATAGTTGTCATTATCACCACCCTATAAATATAATATCCATATTAGAACAACCTTTAAAAATTCATTTTTTTTTCGAACTCTAGTTGTATCTTAAACATATGGATGTTGTATCTTGACTTAAAAGTACCTTAATCTCAAACCTCGACCAAGTAAAAAATACACCTACCGCCAATTCTGACTAAATGATGGGAGGCTGTATCCTGACAAAATGATAGCGATAGCCCTACTTATAAGGAAATGATCGTTTGTTTACTTCTTTATTTGACTGTTCAACTTCTTTATAAGATTTTTCATCTTTTTTACCACTTAACGAGTAAGCAATTCTTCGAAAAATGTAAGAAACTATCATCCTCACCTTATGCATTAATTAATAACTCATACTATACAATTAGAGTTTATAGGATCATAAAAAACTTAATATCAAGAAAAAAAATCTTCTTTTCTCAACAATTGTCTATCATAAAGAAAAAAATGGAGAACAACAATGCAAACAAAAGGCTCAAGCTCATTCCAAAGGATGTAATGAGATTAATTTTTGTATCTCTAGCTTCATTCATAGATCTACTAAATTGCAATGCAACTTGCAAAGAATTCCTTAAAGTATCAATAGAAGAAGAAAAATACATCCTTAAGCATATCAACATGGACTCTTTCACGTATTCTCTATAGACATTGGCACTTGAAGTCATAATGTTTTTCAGAAATGCATGAATAATGAAAACCCATAACCATTATTTAGAGAATGAGTAATCAAATGCTTTAGTACCAGTTGGAACAGGGGCATTGCGTTTTTGCAAAAAGCCATAGTGGAAAAAGGCCACATTGTTGTAGCATATGTTTATGGTGTAAGCCTTATCTATCGAGGGGGTGAATTTAAATATCAGCAACATAGCATTTAAGTTGAGAATTTTTTCAGTCCTTGAATGCAAAAAGGAAGTCACAAGTTACGCAATCAATGTCGTGGGTTAGGCGAAGTATATATGTTGTGCAACTAAGATTTACTAAATTATTGCATGAAAGATTAACAAGTTGTAGTTGTTACCTTGCTAATAAACTACTTATTATCCAAATGACAATTGTAATGGAACAAGACTTTGATAATAATATTTCTTATGAATCTTGTTTGTGGGACATTGAAGTTGACTAATTTTGTAATTATATTAGTCGTGGTAGCTTTACTATACATATTAGATATTGTTTATGGTATAATCAAAATCCTAATAATAAATTTGTAACTTTTTAAGTTCTCTATTGTGTATTTAATTATGGTATATCAATGTTTATAGTTTTATTCTCCACCAAATGATATAATCTCTATCGTGGGATGAGAGTAGAACATACGACCATCGGATACAATTGCCCAACCATATAATTTTTGCCCATATTTTTCATTTTTCCCAAAGATTTTAATTTTTTAATAAATTAACATACAAAACATCTTCTTTTGAACATAATTGAATATATTCATGGCAAAAATTTTTAATAGCATATAATTGTTCAATTACTATATGAGAATTTTTTTGCCCGAAGTAGTTTTTCTTAGCCTTAAAGTAAAATTTTGCAAATTGCCTAACCATTGGGGGTTGTATCCTAACTAGATGATGGTTGTATCCTTATTGTAGTTTAGATGGTACTGAGCGAATTTATGTTGTTTCCAACCGGTGTGAAGCTGTTGATTGACTGTCTATTTTCAAGTAAAATGGTCAAGTCATGGTCTCAATTTATCTCTTCAATTTCTTTAGTTTACAAGATTTCTTCATATTCTTTATAGGAAACATAAAAGTAAAGGTAACTCAAATTCGTAATTGAAAGAGAGGCAAAAATTGTCCATAATATATAATTTTCACTTACTATATAAGGACTTTTTTGCCCAAAGTAGTTTTCTTTAAGCTTAAAGTTGTAATTTATTAAATTGAACCCTCAAAACTTCTTTTGTCAACTATAATGGAAGATTATTGAGTCATATTTGACAACATTACCATCAAGTTATTAGTTTTATATATTTTGGAAATCGCCTGATCATTGGGAGTCTGTGTCTTGACTAGACGATGCTAGTACACCTACCATAATTTAGATGGCACTAATCGAATTTATATTGTTCCCGATCGGTGTGGAGCTGATCGATCATCTATTTTCAAGTAAAATAGTTAAGTCATGATCTTGATTTGACTCTTCAACTTCTTTAGTTTATACGATTCTTCATCTTCTTTACAGGAAACTAAAGAGCCATCAATGAATAGGAAATATATCTAAATGAGAAGATTATTGAAATCAAAATTTATTCCATATTTCCAAATTGATTCCATATTTTTAATTTGATTGCCCTATAAATAGTAATCAATGTAGCAATTAAAATCAGAATGTATTCCATATTTCCAAATTCTCAAGTTTCATGGCAAAGTTAACTGGTCATTTGATGAAGATTATTGAAAAATAGGAAATGATTGAAAAACAATCATGAGAGAGAAGGTTGTATATGCTTTGAGACATCTAACGATTGGTGCATTGTACGTTCTAAGTGACTTCCCTGGGGATGTCGTGGTAGAAAATTTGGAGAACAATGATGAATTATGCAGTATACTGATTAGCCTTGGTGATCTGGTTAACAAAAAGAGTAGAACAAAACCTAAAAATGCCGGTGGAGATTTAGATCCAAAAACAGGTGAGGATACACAAAACGATATGGATCTAGAAACAAATGGAGGTCTAGAAACCGGTAGAGATCTAGAAACAGGTGGGGATCCAAAAGCCGCAATACAGAAATTAAAAACCTTGTGAATGTATGCATTCTACCACAGGTTGGAATACCTAATATAATAATTTAAATAAATGAAATTAAGTAATTATAGTTTCCTTCCTTCTTTTTTTTATCTGAAAATTTGAATTTAATATAATACTTATTCATCCGATTTAATTATATCTGATTTAATTTAATCTGATTTAAATTAATCTAAAAATAATTAATGTTGCAATTTTATGAAGACACCAAAACAAATCTTATGTTAACCCCAATTGAAGGAAATCAATGCCCATATAACATTCTAATTCAAACCTTGCAAGAATTATTAATTGATCACATTGTTGTTCTTCCCTACAATTATTTAGTTGTATCCTAACTACAAAATGTCAGTATCTCTACCGTGGTTAAGCTGGAGCCAACCGCATCAGTGCGGTTCTCGACCATTATATAGTTTGATCTTGACTGTCGTTACAAGTAAAATTATCAAGTTATTGTCTCAATTTGAAAGCTTTTTAAATTTATTAAGGGATACATGTACCAAATAATTATATTTTGGAAAATTAAATGGTCATTTCTCCTTGCTAGATACATGTACTAATTAATTACATTAAATATGCCTTTAATTATGCCTATAAATATGCATCAAAAAAATATTCTAAACCTGAATTTAGAGCGGGATCACGATTATATGATGAAGAAGCATGAAGAAGAAGAAAATGAAGAAAACATAATCATTAGATAGAGTGTTTCAAGTTGCTATGATAGATTTGAGTGAAGTGTCTCAATTCATTTTGAATAATTTTCCTAAGGATGAAGTGGTGGAGAAATTTGAGGTTCATATGTTTTATGCTAGTCTTGTTGACTTGATTGACAAAAAGTGTAGAAAGAAACCAAATAACGAAACCTAATGAACAAATAAATGTAAGAATAACGAATAAATGGAATGCTTAATGTAATAATTTAAATAAATGAAATATATTCTTTTGACTAAAATGATTAGCTCCCTAATGTACACTCTATAAGCCCGACTATAGTGAGGCTTTACCCTGATGTCGTGTACCCCTTCATTTAGCTAAAAATCTTCATCTTCCATAAAAGTAGTAATCACTTTAATCATGAAACCTATTAATTCATTTTTTTATTGGAAAGATCAAATGTCACTTATTAAGGATGGTTGTTGAGTACTTATAAAGAGAAAATATAGATTATAGAAACATCATTGATATGTTTGATCCAACTTAGAATTCATTTATATTCTTGGTCTATCTGCATCCACCACCATGGATTAGATCATCACAAATCTTCTTCTTATTTGCTTATTAACATAAATCTTTAAGTACCTCTATTACACTGAAAATGACAAAAACACAATAACAAATTTTACTCTCTGCTATAAGTGCTTCAATATGGCTGCTAAGCACTATGCAGTGCTTAAAAAAAGTTGATTTCAAAATAGCACTTTAGAGTCTACCATGGTATCTATCACCTTCAACTCTTAGGCTTATGCAACTTTGTTTGTAGGAAGATAATAAATATTTATTTCTTTATTTTCAGTACCTAAAATTCTTTCATAATCTAGAAAAAGATCTTAGCTTCATTGAGAAAGCAATGAAACAATGATGTGAATTATCATCTTATTTCTTGGCATTTCTTTAATTACAATAAATAGCATAGATGATAAGTGGCTGAAAGTTGCATGAGATGGAAATGGTGAGCAGACACCGATAAATTCAAGGAATATGCTAATAAGACTGACATTTGAATCTCTAAATCCTTTTGAAGTCTTTGATCCAATAATTGACAGATTTACATCTCATAATTGGGACTCTATGCCTTTGCACATGGTTGGTGTCCATAGGAAAAATGGAAAGATAACAAATATCATTCTTATGTTTTTCATGTGTAATTGAAATGGAAAAAAAAAAGGAATTTTTATGATAATTGGAGTAGGTACTTGTAATTGCAGAGGATCACTATAAAAAATTTATTTTAGTATTATATTTTCCACCAATGCAAGTTTGAGTGTAATTTTAGTACTATCTTTCTTGATCATGTAACATAACATATGATCGAGTCTCATTATTCGATAAAGTATTTGAGTTATCTAACCATATAATGGTAGCTTAAAGTAGAAATGAGTACATTAAAATTTATAAATACAATACAATTATTTATAAATAGAAAATGTGATGGATTTATCTTGAATATTTCGACATTATCTCAATTGTATATATAAAAGGTTGATAGTCATGTCATTCTCAACTAGAATACATATCATTCCCAACTGTACAGACAAATAAATGATATCTTATATGTTAGAATTTTTTTTGTATTAGAAATCTTATACTTAGAATTGCATTTTACACAATTGATCCAACAAAAACATTGTATTTAGCTTTGGTTGAACATAATCAAGGCCAATTTCAAATTTCTAATTCATATAAGGTAATAGGTAATAATTGTTCATAGTATACATGTTGGAACAAGTTGTTATTTATTTTATTGTATGTATATTTCTTCTCCACTTCAACACTTATCTACTTGCAGATGTTGTATTTGATATAGATGAATCTATGGAATCAGTTGAAAAGTTTCAATTTTTTGAAGATGATTCTCTGCAAATAGGACCCTTTTTCTTAGGTAAGCACGGGAGGAAGAAAGGAGAAAGAAAATGTTTAATATTTTCCATTTTCTTTCTTTAAATTTTTCAAGTAATACTCCCCTTAAATGCCACATTGTAAACTAAAACATTGTAACCATAAACTAAAATAACTAACATAAAACACACTAACACAATAACTAATACTAAAATCCTATAAAAAAAAATCAACTATAGCAGGAAATAAAAGACCTCTTGAAGAAGATAATGAATGACACATGACCATATTTTATTTTATGAGTGCTCCTAAACTAAAGAAAATTAATTAAAACAAGCTGAAAAATTAAATTGGGTTGCCTCCCATTAGCGCCTTTCTTTTATGTCTTTAGTTAGATGCATTTTGTATTGGTCCTCATGAGGGAATTGGAGATTCAAGAATTATTGTTTCAACATTATGAATCTGGAATCCTTTATAGAAAAGCTTGAGAAGGTGACCATTAACCTTGAAACTTTTATCTATGAATAAACTTTTTTATCTCAACTGCACTATGAGAAAAAAATATTAATAACTACAGAAGGACTTATCCAATGAGAACATAGTTTATATGGGAATAACTTAAGTTTAGTACGATAACGGAGAACCTTTGGATTGACAGAAAATAATTTTTTAGATACTATCTTATCCTCAAATGCTTTGGTTTTCTCTTTGTTGCCTTTTCTAACTTCTTTTTATTTAATCCATGGCTAAGAACAACTTGAAACTCATATTCTTTTTCATGTCCAAAAATTATGTGCATCGAATGGTCAATTATATCTAGAGCAAAAACTGAATTTATATCATTAGGATATTGCTTGGTGCCATAAATATTAAATGTAATTACATTACCTTCAAATTTCATAGTCAAAGTACCTTCATGTACATCAATTTTAGTTCTAGATGTTGTTAAAAATGGTCTCTTTAAGAGAATAGGGGTTGAATTAGAAAAGTTATCCTCTTCCATGTCAAGTATAGAAAAATCAGTAGGAAAAACCAAATTACTGACTTGTGCACTCTCAAATACACCCTCAAGATAAGCATTAGATCTATATACGAGCTGAATAATCACAATAGTTTCTTTCAATAGACCAATTCTCATAGATGAATTTATGGAAAGTGACATGACATTTATGGAAGCATCTAGGTCTAACATAACTCTCTCAAATTTAATATTTCCTATCTTATAGGGTATAGTGGAAATACCTGGATCTTTACATTTGGGAAGGATTTTTTTTTTTTTTGAATTACAGTAAAGACATTCTCCCCCGCACTTACCTTATCATATCCTCTTAATTTTCTCTTTTTAGTACATAAATCTTTGAGGAATTTGACATATTTAGGAATCCACCTGACAAAAAACTTCAGGATTTTTACATGACTCACCATAAACCACATCATGTCTAATAAGCCTCGATTTCTCTTACTAGCCATACCATTGTGTTGTGGCATGCAAGGTGAAGTCCATTAAGATAAAATCTCAGTATCTCTTAGATGCCCTTGAAACTTCTTAGCTTAACTATTCTTTCACTTTGATCTAATTTAAGTATCTTAATATTTTTGTCAAATTGTTTCTCTACTTAATTTTTTAATTATTTGAATGTTTCAAAGATTTTAAATTTGCATCTCATCATATACAATTATCCAAATTATGAGTGATCATAAATGAAGGTAAAAAAGTAGACAAAATCATCTATGACATGCATGGATATTGGTCCATATACATCTATACGTACAAGATCCATTAGCCTTTTTGCATATTTACCTTTCCCTCTAAAAGTTTGATTTTGACATCTTGCCTAATAAATAAGATTTACATGTGTCATATCATTCATATTCAAATGATCCTAAGTCACCATGCTTATGTGACTTAGTCATGTGATTCTCTTTTTATTTGGCCAAGATGACAATGTCATAACATTGATGGTTTTAGGTTATCAAACCTTTAAATTTGACATTAAGGATAGAATTATACATTATAAGAATATAAATTCTATTGCATAATGTTCTAATTCCATAAAGAATATCATTTGATCATATAGAACAACAATTGTTTTTAATAGTAAAGTGAAAACTTTTGTTCAACTATTAAACAAAATAATATTATTTATTTAAAACTAAATCAAAATAGCAATTGTTTAATTCTTAAACATAACTTACTTGAAAGTGTCATGACAAAGCTCCTATAGCTAATATAGCAACTTTTGCTTTATAACCAATGTGTACAGTTCCAACTCTCCCTTTTTAAGCTATCTATTATTTCTTTAGTCTCACATATTATGTATATATGAGACCCATATGCAGTATCTAACACCAATGTGATATAACAAGCAACAATATCAACTTTAATAATAAAATTTACTTGAAGTAAAAGGTGCATCAAAATGTATTATCCTTATGCTTCTTTAAAACTCCAAACAAGCTTTGTTATTCCACTTCCATTTTTCAACTCCTGCCATAATGGACGCAAGTCTCTTTTAGGTCGTATCTCTACCTTTTCCTTTTATCTATAATGCATGTTATATTTTAGATCTATTTTCTATCATCTTGGAATGGTAGAACAATTTAGATATCTCATATCGCTTGGAGTGAGCTTACTCACTAACCAAATCCCTAAGATGATACGTAATTGTATGTAAATCCATGTTCAATGCTGCTTTTGAAGTTCGAATGATGAAGAGCCAGTCTACTATCATTCAAATACTTCTTGTATGCATACAGTTCATAACATAGACATTTCTAGCTAGAAGAGATGGAAAATGGCTATTCTAAGATATTGGCAACCATTTTATTGTGAATCCATAGCCCTCACTATGAATCTAAGAGAACTCATTAGAAGCTTTCCTAGTGAGTTGGTATCCAATTCCAACTTAAGAATGACCTTGAGTGTGATTAACAAGCCATCTTAGATCAAATTGGTAGATATCTCATATCAATTCCCTTAAAATGTATAATTACTAAATTGTACTATCAACTAATTGATATGTGCCCAAATTATTAGGCTACTAACTCTTGATTAATGCATGTTATATGTACACTTGCCCCAACACCGCTTCTAATTCACATTGACCTTAATTATGCTCAACAAATCAATGGAATTGGTTAAGTACAACCCATTAATCATGGAATCATATTTCAATAATTTGAACATATTCTTATAAAGTGGGCTTGAGTATGCTTAACAACCCAACTCTAGAAGAACTCTGGTTCTTGCCATATTAATGGAAGACGTTAATCTTAGTTATTATTTAATGAGAGATTTGTTGATTTAGTCTCATCATATTCTTAGCATGCATATATACATTCACTCATCACATAGACATATAAAGATAGTTACACTAACTATATGACATGATTATAGACAATTTAATATCAATATTTCGAGCCAAGAAAATATTGATTAGGTCTAACATAGGTAGATGCATGAATCACAATATATAATAGAAATCAAATTCATATTCTATGTCTTCTTATAAATGGTGCCAACTTCTTTACTTCTTACTCCATTGTGTTAGAGATGTGCCCAAAAGGCAGTTGCCTCATGCACTTAGTGTACAAATTCATAAAGGCATTCTTTCATTATATTAGTATTCATTTGCATATGAATTGATATATATCTTAAACTGATTAATGAAAGTCCATGATATGAGACATAGCATGAAGGAAATCATGATGGATCATGATAATGAGATTCCTATCATGTGCAATTATGTTAGTATCTAAATTATCTCTAGTCATATGATCAACAAGATAGGACATTGTTGATCCGGATAGACTAGCACATGTTATACTCCTTGATTGGATCAAGCAGTAGATCTCATAAGCTGTGAACATGTGATGTTTAAAGTTAACATGTGGATGCTTGTTAAGAGTAGTCAAGTACATTGGATGACCTGCTATGAGACGATCATATGGATTATCTATTCAAATGTCAATGATAGTCTCATCATAATAATGGGGCAAGTATCCTTAGACTTGAGGTACTCATGGATATTTTGGATACTAATTTTGTGCTTTGACTTCATTCCTTGTTGCCTCATAGAGGTCGCTCATAGGGTGGTGATTGAGTACGGCTTAAGGTATTCGAAGGTAATTGGATAGCCAATAGAGGATTCACCGCTCCTGATAGAGGGAGAGTATGTCTACGGCCTCTTATCGGGATCATTACTCGGGAATCTCTAGCCAAAGTGGAAACATCCCAAAGATGGTCTTCAGTAACATGTCTAACAGAGTAATGAGTCCCAAAGACAAGATCTAACATCACTTGGGCTATATGTGATGTAGTCAGTCTAGTGGGAGCATACACATAGTCCATGCTCTGAACCAAGTGGTGTATAGGATGGTGAAAGGATGAATTGCATATATTGTTGTTTATGGAAATGTTTGTAGTCAAACCATTAACTTTCCGGTCAATTGGGGGTCATGATGTATTGCTAGATACCGCTCATGACTTGCTTAATTATTTGATAATTTAAATGACCAACATAACCGGAAACCTAATGGGTCACACACTTTCAAGATGTGAAGACTGAGAAAAATGGCTTTGGATGAGATCCAAAATATGAGAGAATTATTTCGAGTAGGATCGCGATGAGATCACGGGAAAAAATCTCTCGGGGGAGTTGAGGGGTCCGCACGGACCCTCTGGCCTAGCAAGCCTGCCTATTAGCCTATTAGGCAGGCCAACTGGGCCTACCTAGTGTAAGGGTGGACATCTTGTAATGGGGGGAAGAATCTTGTAACAAAAAGGCGAAATAGTCTTTTCAAAAATAATTATATTTTTGTAATTTCAAGGGAGTGATGGGTGGAACATATCCATGTTTTCTTTTGCCAGGTCTCAATGTGCCTCTTATGCTTTTTAGAAGGGAGTGACTAGTCACCAATTGGACTAGTTGCTCGGATCAGATGCTTGATAGGCCCGTTCACCTTGTGGGTTGCCCCCCTACCCACACGAATGTTATATAATGGTTTGGCCATCTTTGTATTGCTCAATCGCATATAATGAAATACTAGCCCAATTTCTATTCATTTCTGTGCCTTTCTTTGTGTGGTTGTGCCTCTTTGATGTGATGTCATGTTCATGTGATCGCTTGTTATATAGACGTGTTATCTTGATTATGCTATCATACGATGCTTGCTAATGCTATTGATTATTCGGTCGTAGGCCCTAATCTAACCCATTTCCCATCTTATATGCAGAATTAGCGTAATAACTCTTAGCTAGCTTGCTTGAACATAACCCAAGTGAGTGCCACACGGTCCCAAGTGCGTGGGCTCATGACATTTGGTATCAGAGCAAAAGTGATCCACTTTTACAACAAAAAAAAAGGGAACATGGGAAAATCTTCCATGAGTCGCATTGAGGCTCTCGAGGAAAGGATACTGTCCCTGGAGAGGCACAAGGCTAGTAAGGCCCTAATGGGTGATCAAGTAGTAGATCTTGAGCCCATTTTTCAACAAATTGAAGCCCTTGAAAAAGAGAATGAGGCTTTAAAAGCAGCAGTGGCTGATACAAACTCGATTGTGGCTTCGGTAACCTAATGTGAAGCTTGGAAAGTCGTGATGGCTAACCAAGAATTTCTTTTGGCGGTGGTGGCCAATTCAACATTGTTTGAGACCCTGATGGCCAATTCAAATGTAATCAGTGAACTAGTTTACAAAAATTCCATAAAATGTATGGATTTTGTTGGTGTCAATGGTGCAGGGACAAGCGATGATGAATCGGGGAACCTAGAAGAGGTAGTGAAGTAACTTGCCAGTTCCCATAAAATTCTTGAAGATGAAGTTGAGTTCCTATCTGGTGCTCATAATATTAGAGATGTGCCCAAAAGGCAATCGCCTTAAGCACTTAGTGTACACATTCATAAAGGCATTCTTTCATTATATTAGTATTCATTTGCATATGAATTGATATAGATCTTAAACTGATTAATGAAAGTCCATGATATGAA
>CATIWF010002591.1:0-23803 GCA_949630135.1 Balakata baccata | reverse complement strand
GATCCAAAATACCAAATTTTTTACATGCACAATGACAAAAAAATCAAATATATCATTATCACACGGAAAAATTTATTTAACAAAAAATACATAACTCATTATTTTTTTTCAATAATTTCGGGTATATATTTTATAATTTTTAATTTATTGATAAAATTATTTACAGAACAATAAATAAAAGCTTAGCCGAAATTTATTGAAAAAAAAAAATAACCAACCTTTATTTTGATATTCACCCGCACGATGATCCAATATTTCAACGATCCAAAATACCAAATTTTTTACATGCACAATGACAAAAAAAATCAAATATATCATTATCACATGGACAAATTTATTTAACAAAAAATATATAACTCATTATTTTTTTTCAATAATTTCGGAATATATTTTATAATTTTTAATTTATTGATAAAATTAATTACCGAAAAATATTAATAAAATTTTCCACCATAATCTAATGAACTATAATCTAAATTCATTGAAAAAAAAAAAACAAACCTTCGTCGGAGAAATGGAAGAAAAGATAAATGAAATTTGATAAGAGAGAAAGAAAATGAAGGAAGTGCAGAGAGGAGGAAGAGGAAGAGATAATAGGAAGAACTCAGAATGAGGCATAGAGGCATATTTATTTTGCATAATTGGTTCACGGGTCTGGGAATGACTGATTTTGCATTCTGCATGCTTCACGGGTCTGAAGGCCTGAAAAGGCTGGGGAAAGAGGTGCGCCAGTTGGACTGGCGCACTATCAGCGGTGCACCATGGTGCGCCACGTGGCACACCATGTTGCGTGCGCCGTGCGCCAGTTCAACTGGCGCACAAAGGTGCCACATGGCGCACCCTGCCTTGCGCCAGTTGGTGGCATGCCACGTGTCCGCGCGCCACTCCAACTGGCGCACGACACCACAAATTTGTAAATTTTTTTTTTACCGCAAATTTGTAAATAAAATTTTTATTTACCCTATTTTTAGAAATATCCCAACTATATCAATGTTAAGAAATGCTCATAAGATTTACATATTAAAGAAAGAAAGAAAAGAAAAGAAAAAAAAGTTCATCTGCTTCAGATCAGAGACTCAGCATTGCTAGTTGAAGCAAAGCATTGACATGAAAAATCGCAATCTACAGATACAACTTGGTCTATATCACTCATTTCCTCTTCTCCTCCACAGTCCCTCCTTTTATGTGTTAAAATCTTGAGAAACTATTTGAGAGAGAGAGAGAAGGATTTCCGGAAACAATCTCATTTTGAAGGAATGAGCAGAATAATAGACTGACTAATTAATCATCATCGTTATGGTAGTTCTGGTATAGTGACAGGAGTCCACTGCTCGTGTCATTACTTTCTCGCTTTGCTTGGTTATTCCCATCAGCTATAGCAGGCTTCTTGCTCTCAAAAGTCGGAACTGATTTCTTAGTAACAGCAATCCTGATCATTGGAGAGAGAATCTTGGGTTTACATCATTCCGAGAGCCCAAACCACTTTGAGTTTTCTGCAAATTAATGAACCGAGCAGCATGAACTTGTCAGTTTCTTAGTTTTAGCAATTGTTAGAATTCCACAATACCGCTTGAACTTTGAACAAGTGAAGGAGAAAAAACACTGAGGACAGAGACTCAGGGAGAGTAAAATGGCTCGCATTTAAGTTATACTAGCTCTGTCCCACACTCTCTATTTTCCTCTCCCTAAATTATTGTCCAATTTTCATTTTGATAATATAGTTGATTTCTTAATATGTGTGAATATACAAGTGAGTGTGAGTCTATCCTTGTGATAAAGGAGGAAGTTGGTTACGCGATAGAACTTAGTTTCAATCTAGTTTTTTTGAGAGAGTTTCTATCTACTTAAGGGTGATTGTGAATATTATAGGTGAGTTCACTTGAGTGAACCATAGAGTGTTTGTGATGTAATTTTTTTTTTTATGAGTTATGAATTATACGCTGAAGTTGTCTATTGTATTATAGAAAATTAGGAGAATGATAAGGCTCAATTACTCTAACTAGGACTAGAGTCAGAATATAAGAAATACTATTGAGGGAGTTTGGTACCACTTAGATCCAGAGTTGGGGTATATCTGGAGTGACACTATCAAAGACATTGATATGATTTTTTCTTAGGCAGAATTCCTGAGTAGCTCGAAATAGCCATAGTATATGTATCTAATTTAGTTATATTTAGAGTATAAGGGTAAAACAATCATGACATTTCAACTTGGTAAGTGTGAGGTAAGACATGATGAAGTAATTACATCAGTTGAAAAGTGTTGTTTTACATATGAAATATTTGTTTGGTATAGCGTTATGTTGATATATGTTTGTAGGATGAGATGATTCATATGCTTATGCATATATGTTTATTTATAAATCTATATATTATTCATGCATACACAAATATTAAACATATATGTTGTTATATATCACTAAGCATTTTATGCTTAGCGTGTGGATTTTGATTTCTCACGCAGATTGAAGATAATGGATCGTTTACTGACTAATAGAAGAAACTCAAAGAAAAAAGTTCAGGACAAACTCTTTGGAATTGACGATATAACTATTTCTTTTTATTTATTTATTTTTTGGGTAGGGATGTATATTTATATATGTTTCTTGACATATAAAAGTTTAAATTTTAGAGAAATTTTTGTATAATTTTTGTCAGGTTGAAGCTTTATTTTGTGATTTGTAAAAATTTATTTTGTTATTATATATTAAAATATTTTATTATTATACATTTTCAAAACTCAATCTATATTTTGAAGAGTCATCATGACAATAGGATAAAAGTTGTTTATTTTCAAAGAGCATGTTTTACCTTTTATGCATTATAATATCTCTCTATATGTTGAAGAATAATCATTGATTATATGGCAGGGTATAACAAAACCAAAGTCAAAGAAAAGAATATAATACGTATTCTCTCCCTCTCATAAAAATATCATTTCAAGTCTCTAAATCGATGCATTTCAATGCTTTAGACCAACCTTTCAAATGTTGTAGTAAACAAAGTTTTTGTAAATAAATCAGCCAGATTATTACTTGATTGAATTTGTTAAACATCAATTTGTTCACTTTTATCAAAAGCATGCATGAAGAACTTATGAGAAATATATTTTGTCCGGTCTCTTTTAATGTAACATCTTTTTAACTATGCTATACATATTGTATTGTCCTTATATAATACTGTAAGAGTTCTTTTACTGACAGATAAACCGTTTGTTTCTTGAATATATTGCCTCATTTGCGTCAACCATACACATTCTCGACTTGTTTCATGAATTGCAATTATTTCAGTATGATTTAGAGATGTGACAGTCAATTTATTTTGTTGATCAGCATGAAATAACAATTTCACCATTCATAAAAACAAAACTCGTTTGAGATCGAACTTTATATGGGTCAGATAAAAATCATGTATCAACATAACCAATTAGTTTTGATGTATATTATTTGAATAAAACAATTTCAAATCAATTGCTACTCAAAGATAACGAAAATGTTAATTTCATTCAAATGTCTTTGGTTGGAGAAGAACTATATCCTATTAACAAACTTATTGAAAATGTTATATCAAATCGTGTGGTATTAACTAGATATAGTAATGCATAAATTGCACTTAGATATAATATTTTGGGACCAATAATTTCTTTTCCATCCTATCGAGGTTGAAAAGAATCATTTTTCATATCAAGTGACCTCACAACCATTTATGTACTCAATGGATGTACTTTATTCATATAAAATCTTTTAAGGACCTTTTCTTTATAAGTTTATTGATGTAATAAGATTATATTAGCTAAATGCTTAATTTGTTAACCAAGACAATTTTATTTTTCTAAGATCTTTCATTTCAAACTCATATTTCAAATAATCAACTGCTATTACAAGCTCTTCAGGAGTTTCAATAATATTTAAATCATCAACATATACAACAATAATAGCAAATCTATATTATGATTTCTTTATAAAAATGTATGGGCATATAAGATCATTTTTATATCTTTCTTCCAATAAATATTTACTTAGATGATTGTATCTCATTCATCCTGATTGTTTTAAACTATATAATGATCTTTGTAATTTGATATAATAAACATCCCGAAATTTTGTGTTTTGTAATTCATGCATTTTGAATCCTTTAAAGATTTTCATATAAATATCACTATCAAGATTACCATATAAATGAGTCGTAATAACATTCATAAGACGCATATCAAGTCTTTTACGTATTGCAAGACTTATAAAATATCAAAAAGTTACATCAATCACATGAGAATATGTTTGTTTATAATTAATATAAAACCTTTATGAAAATTCTTATGCCACAAGTCTACTTTATATCTTACAACTTCGTTATTTTCATTTCGTTTTCATACAAATATTCATTTGTATTTTACGGGTTTTACACATTTAGGTATTTAAACTATTGGCTCGAAAATTTCACGTTTATTAAGTGAATTTAATTCAGTTTATATTATGTCTTTCTATTTCGACCAATCACATTTATTTTAACATTCTTTAATTGTTTTTGATTCTATATTCTCATTTTCTTCCATAATATCAATTGATATATTATAAGCAAAGATGTCGTCGATGACTATTTTTTTTAGTTCCATCTTTTTCCTATAAAAACATAATTATTGAGATTTCTTCATTATTATAATTTTCAAGTGCCTAAATCTCTTACGTAGATTATTTGTTGTTATGTTATTAGACTTTTTTGGAGTTTCTGCCTCCCTAATTAAGTTATCTTATTAACTAACTCATTTTTTTCTAGGAATTTTATCTTTGTAATCAATTGGTTTGCCATACTTTAGGCATGCTTTAGACTCATTAATTGTAACAAGTTATCTTACGGGGACATCAATTCAACTATGAGCATTTGGAGCTTGTATATGTAATTTAGTTACTCTTTTAAGGTCAGCAAATGCATCAAATAATTGATTTGTCAAATTTTGTAAATATGTTATTATTTATACTTTTTGCTCCCATTAATTAGTATAGATTTAGATGTGTTAAAAAAGAACATTCCACATAATTTCATGATATTGTTTTATTTCTCCCCTTAATATTGAAAAAATTATCTCATTACCATGTTGTAAATAAATTATCAGTCAACAGTTCAAGATATTTAACGATAGAAGGAGATTCAAATCCAACGTATATTATCAACCTTTTTTGAGATCCCATTTAATGCGTTGTGGTGGAACAATTAGAACATAAATTGTACATCCAAAAATTCTTATATGGAAAATATTTAGCTCTTGGCCATAACTCAATTATAATGGGAAGAACTTATAATATGATGCTAGCTTAATGTATATTAGTGCTACTGCACAAAATAACATGTTCCCAAACTGAGGTGAAGAGTTTTGTTCTCATGAGTAATCATCTTGCTATTAATTAGAGGAGTTTAATAAATAATTCTGTAAGACAATTTTATATATGAACATAGACAATTGGCCTTTCAACAATAACTTTCAACAACAACTAACATATAATAATCAATAAAAACTTGAAATGTAAATTCACCTGCATTATTAAAACATATAAACTTGATTGAATAATTTAAAAATTGTAAACGTAATTTAATTATTTGAGTAAGTAATCTTGCAAACGCTAGATTGCGAATGCGAGTTAATAATAAAGATACATTTGACTATCATATAGATGCATCTATTATTACTATAAAATATTTAAATAGTTCACATAATGAATTAATGAGCCCACATATATCACATTGAAATTTTTTAAAAAAATGCAAAGGATTCTAATTCGATTTTTGCTAATAAAGGTCAATAATCAATTTGTCTCGAGTACAAGTAGAACATGAGAATTTATTGAATTGAAAAATTTTCTGGTTCTTTAAAAGATGCTCATTTGAATTCTCAATTATTTTGCGCATTATAGTTGACCCGAGATGACCCAACCTAGGACATGGAAAACTAATGACAATAATTCAAACGGGGCCATTTGAATTCATGGTATATGGAATCAGTAACAGTTCGGCAATAATGGTTGGTCAATACTTCAATAAGAATTAATCAAGGAAAATAATGAATAGGATAGAAATTAAAAAATGAAACACGTAATGACAATCAAGTTGTATAAAAATGTTCCATTTTTTGTAGAATAATGATAAAATAATATTATTATAACAATAAATCTTTTGAAATATTAATCTAAAATAGTAATCAAGAAATAATAACATACACATCTAGTCGTATTATTGATTAATATGCTATGATTATGCTCACATCGAATATGTAAATATCATGATTCGCATAAACAAACCAATTATAATATGAGTATAAATAACATATTATCACAAAAAAAGAATAATTAATAATATTCATATATCTATCTATAAATGCATTAAATATATATAAAATGTTAAGACTCCTGAAAGTATTTTAAAGAAATATCACTGCCATAAAAGAGAAAACTGCCGTTGAAACAGAGAGTATGAGAAGTAACCATATACAAATAAAAATTAATGTATTAAGAGATTTCAAAAAAAATGAAAAATTGGAAATAAAACGAACAAACACATCACAAATAAACTAAACAAATCATGATATTAGGTCCATATTTTTAGACTCTGCCATAGTTAATAAACTAAACAATAATTTTTCCTTCATACAGTTTGAATCACAATATATTTCATCAATGATAAGGAAAATCTACCTTATTAGATTTACCTTGAAATTGTTGTTAGAACTTGAGCTGATAACGTAGTATAAAATTTAACAAAAGAAACTATTTATGAAGAAGAATTGAGGGAATATTTTTCTCTTATCCATTGTTCTTTCAACATGTCTCTATTTATAGGCACACAAGTGTAGGGAGTTACATTATTTAATTGTGAAATTAAAACCATAACAACACCTTGCAATTAACCTAGAATTTGAAAGAATGAAGGTTATGAAATACAATAAAGATTATGGGAGTTATGGACATCCACCCAATATAATATTCACTACAAAGCATTGAAGTTTTGTAGAAAATAGTTGAATTCTACAGGTTTAGAACCATTGAATTACTTTCTCCTTGTGGCTTCAGCAACAATGATTGTTTATAATCTGAAATTCCTTCAGCACACGGTACATATGTAACTTACAGATACTTGGCTACAATATTTTGCAACTCATTCAGTGTGATATTATATATTGAATGACTTCATCTAGATCATGGTTGTAAGTGAAATCAAATAATCCTCAAGAATTACAAACCTTTCTTTAGTCCACATTTATTCCTCAATTTATTAAGTACTCTTAAAACAAAGAATAGTACTAGGAAAGGTTTTTTGCCCACTTAAGTCCTATTACAATTCCTTGCTCATAATGGGCATTAACGTTTTACAATACGGGCGCTTTCACATAGAGAAGGAAGATAAGGGAGGAATGTAACATACCTTTGTTGTTTGAAATATCAGAAACATCATCTTTAGTTAATGGATCCGTTGGCTTACTTGGAAGTTCTTCCAAGACCTTTCTGCTCTGCAACACATGCAAGTGAGAGTGTAAGTTTAGTAGATCCAAAAAAAGTATTTGATCTTGCTTACTAACAGAAATACCATGTTAAAGATTCATGATAAGATAAATGGATAACCAGGGCTCAAAGATTGCATTTATTGGTTGTAAAAGATTTTAAAAAATATATATATTTTTTGGTGTGATATGCATCATCAAAGTAACACATGGCCAAAAAGAGTCCAAAAAAACTTATACAGATAGAATTGTCCCATACAAAAATTTAAATATACTCTCTGATATATTAGTATACAAAGCAATAGAGTTATCACCACACTATTTTCCCATTATGATTTTGCAGAAGGTAAATTTGAAAAAATGGCAAAGGGAGAGAAAATAAAGGGTAGAAACTTAAAACTATATTTCATCAATTGATAGAACAGAAGAGAAAGAATGCTAATTATGATATCATTTCCTAATCAAACAAAAATATCTTATCCTTCCAAATAAATTGAGAACAGAGTGGAAAATGAGAGAATGATTGGTTTTAGATTTTAGGAGATCCTCATTTATCACAACATACATTACATATATTTACAGAAAATGAATAAAAATGCCATATATGTCTTGTTTCATTCTACTTCTCAATCTTTAGGAAATAACATTTGGTGGAGCCCATCTTTTCCTCCCACTCTTCCTCTTCTAGATAACAACTCCTCCCATCATCATATTTTTCATCCATTCTACCAAGCAAACTGTAGAAATTCTCTGGTAATACTTCAATACCTACAAACAACATAACCTTGAAACTAAAAACGATAATTTCCATCACTTCACATTGCAAAAATTATTGATAAACTAAAAAACACAAAGAAGCTGCAGTAAACTTGGCAAGTTCAATAAAAGAAATATACCAGCTCTGTCTTAATTCTAACTATCAAAAAAGAAAAATGCAAAAACCGAAACCAAAGGAAAAGTGCCTTAATTTAACCAATAGAAAACAAATTACATTCGCTGATCCATGGAAGGTAGCCAACAGAAAGATAACTATAGGATTGTCACAGATCGAGATACATACCTTTGGATTATCACTCAATGTTTCACCATTCCCATTTGAAACCAGATTCAAATCTTCATCTTCCTTGAGATCATCAGCAGAAATCCTTTGCACAAACTCCTTTGGCCTGCTCTTCAAAGTTCAAAAATAAATTTAAAAAAAAAAAAGTGTGAAGACAAGTCATCCATAAAACTGGAAGCAAAGAAGGGAAGGGACGAGGTGAGTGGAAAACTGAAAGAACGTCATCACAAAGAGAACTAAAGTACTAACTTCAAATATGGACTTTATAAGTGCTTCATCCTCTTCCTCCAACTTCTCCAGTCAGCATAAACACCATTTACATTGTCAAAATACAGTGATAGAGCTCACACATTCAAAGAAAAAAATCGCCACAAGATAAAAAGCATCATGCCAAACTTGTTAGTGGCAAACAATTGGTAAGTCAAAGATAAATTAAATCAAATTGCAAATACTCTACAAAATGTAATACATAGAAGGCAGTTCAACATAGTTTCTAGGATATTATTGTGTTCAATAGTAGATGTTTAACTACAATCACTTTCTTGTGACAATTACAGAGAATTGCAAAGTGTCAAATCGGTTTGGTTTCACACCTAAACTGGAATCCTAAGTCAAACAAATGTCATACTAAGTGAGCAAAAAACACGCTTTAACAATAAAAGTACTGAAGGAAGCGCAAACATTAGATTACCTAATACTAGTTAAGATACAGAACATAAAATGTAAAATTTACACATTATATAGCATTTGTGTTTACAGAGTAGACATAGGCAGTGAAAGCGCCAGCTGTGCTCTGCAGCTGTGCTCTGCAAGGCCTAAAGCATAGCATCTACACTCACAGCCGCGTGTCTAGACTGCAAAACCAAACACAAAGAATTGCATTAGTGCTAAACCCCATCTTCTCACACTAAAAAAAAAATGCAAGAAAAAAAATCCCAAATACCTTCATTGACTTCATCTCATCAAGTGCAGTAAGACTATCCATCTCCCTCTTGGAATCCAAAGTCCTGTTTTCCAGGGATTTCATAGCATCACCCATCTCCTCTCCGTTTCTCCTTGTCAGCTTCCTAATACAACTAGTAATTTAGCCCCAATCCTGTAACAAGTAATAAATAAAATACAAAAGGAAAAAACAAATGAATTAATACCTCATCCTCGACCCACCGCGGTTCGAAATTTCTAGTAGCACCACTCTCGACTATATAATCAGAATTCCGAGGATCGGTTTTGATGGTGAGCTCAGCGGAGCACCAGGTGCATTTGAAGTAAAATCTGAAAATTTGAATACCTAGATATGTCTACTCAAAATCAAATAAAAAGGCAAGAATCTTGAAAGCAGAAAAACAAAGGAAAATCAAATTTGAAAGAAGAAAACATACCTCGCCGATAACATCTTCCTCGCGGGAATTAAATTTGGTGCCTTTGTATTACATCGAACAAGTATTGCCGCAAGTATTACATCGAATACTCATCGGAAGCATTATTCGAACCTTCATTTGTTGGTTATTCGGCCCGCGGATGCGTGGCAACTTGGATGGATCGAAATCGAGCGGGCAATACTTGTTCAGAACCTTTCTTTTCCTTATCCTCTACGGCTTTCGCTATATATACAGTATCGGCTTCTTCTCTCGCTAGAATATTCAACAACGGCGGGGACAGATTGACTCTCGGCTTTTGCTTGGTCAAATGTATGAATAATAAACCTTTTTTAATGTGCACGAAAATAAAAGCAACACTATTTTATTTTATTAGTTTTTAAATCCAAAAGCAACTTTTATTGCAAACAAAACAAACAAAGTGGATATAATGTGGATTATATCAAACATGTTCCATTCTCATTCAACCGAACTTTAATTATTTAATTTATAATAATTTCATATTTAAAATATTATTTATAATATAAAATTATTTATTATTCAAATTTGTTAAAATATTTAATAAAATATTAGCTTTAATTTTTCATATTAAGTATAATATTGCGTGTATAAAATAGATTCAACAAAAGAAAAATTTTACAATTGAATAAAATATTTAATTATATTTGAATTGAGAAAAAATAAAAAAAGTAATAAGAAAAGCGAAAATTTTTTATGAGATCCATTTTATATACATAATATTCACATACAGATTTTTTGTTTTTGCTAGTATTTTATTAAATAATTTAATAAATTTTAATAGTATGTACTTTTATATTACAAAATTAATAATTTTAAAATTTTTTTATTATAAATAATAATTTAAATACTAAATTATTACGAATTAAATAATTAAAATACTGTTTGTGTAATTCATTGTTCTCTTACTAACATTTCAAGAATTCTATTTAAAAAACACAATTGCATATTTTTAATATTTATTTATGTATTTACTTTATGATTGGTCTACATCATTAAATTTAATTTTATTAAATAAAATAATAAATTTTATAAATTGAAATTTTATTGATATAGACCAATCATAAAATAAATGTCTTTTTTATATATTTGTAAGATAAAGAAAATAGCGCTTAAATTTATATGTATTTTTTTTGTAAAGTAATATATATATAAAGTAAAAAATATTTTTTAGATGATAGTTTATTATTGTTTTGATATGTGACCAAATTTGAATAACTATAATTCAGATACAAAATCCCGTAAAATTTGTCTCATAATAATTTAATTAAAAATAAAAGTAATTAAAATCAACACTTGCATTATCCAATATTAATTTATTTAAACCTCCTTTTCATAATTGTGTTTGATTTAAAAGGTAAGCACTGAAAAGCGATGTCGTTTTTGTCAATCTCTGTCCTCCTCTCTCCCTGCTTTCTGCTCTCGAGTTTTGCTACCACTATGCTTGGTCAGGCCTGCATAGTGGATACATGTATGATCCGAGGCCATTAGATCTTCTGTAAATCCCACCATAAGCTGCAGAGATATCGAGAGCGTGCAACCGTCTAAAAAACATCCTTTTACCTCTCTTTCCCTTACTAATTATTTTCTTTCTTCACGGGAAAAATCCTCTCTTTTTCTCTCTCTCCTTTTACCTCATTAGTTTTGTTTTCTCATTTTCAAGTTATTGCCTTTCTAATGCGTTGAAACAAGAGATAAAAGCTTGACGGTGTATCTATAGAAAGAAACCCAGCTGCGAAATGCCTTTTTGAGCTGGCAATACTATGGCTGACGATTTATGCTTCTTCTCTAAGGTCTGTTTACAGTTCCCATTGTCAATTTCTTTTGTGTTATTGATGTTAGCATGAGTGTTCTTTTTTATTTATATGTTTATGGTTATTATAATATTATGGATAACAAGTGTTTTGTTTTGTCGTATGATCTGTGTTGTATTTGTTTATTTTATTAATGCTCCCAAATATATGGTTTATTTTGTGTATGCATTCAGAAAGAAGCAAACTAACATTTCCTGTTGTGGGTTATCGTTTTTGGACAGTGGCAATAACTTTTGTAGCTGGGTTTTGATGCAAATCTACATGTTAGGCTCTATTTGAACATTTCTTTCACTACCGTTTATCGTTTTCTTTTGATTTACCCTATTGTTCATCTGGGAATTAGGGGTTGAGTTGAATTCGAGCTGATTATCAATCTTTAGCTCTTGCTTGAACAATTTAATTTAACATACGGGTAATTCATCGATTGCAGGATACTTTCACTATAAAGGCTCCTAAGAAGTCTCCACTGTTGTTGAGGATGGTTGTTTTGGTATTTGTAATGATCTGTGGTGTCTATATATGCTCTGTTTGCCTTAAGCAAATTGGAATTCCTTCATATCCTGGTGCTTGGAGTGTTGCAGAGATCGAAAAGCCATGCCCTGAACCTAAAATTGACCCTTGGGAAATCCCTTATGTGCACTACCCAAAACCAAAAACTTATAGCAGGTAAGCCGTTAAGAGTCATATTCTTACTTCAGATTCTTTGCCAACTTATGTAATGTGATCGTTTGCTGCATTATAGAGCTGAATGTATGTGCAATCCAGTGCGGTATTTTGCCATTCTGTCAATGCAGAGATCTGGAAGTGGATGGTTTGAGACTTTATTGAATAACCATACTAATATAAGTTCAAATGGAGAGATTTTCTCTGTTAAAGTTCGGAGGAGTAATGCTTCAATGATTGTTGAGACTCTGAACAAGATTTATAATTTAGACTGGCTAAGTAGTGCGTCCAAGAATGAATGTACTGCTGCAGTTGGCTTCAAGTGGATGCTTAATCAAGTGAGAATGCTATTTATTCATGTCTCTATTTGTTATATATATCAATACGAGCTAATTTTTTTCAGCTGCAATACCATAATATTGTTGCAGTAGTATTTGCAAGCAGCTGAGACTTAAGAAATTTGCATTTGCGTACTTCATGATCTAATATCATATTATAGAGTTCAGAAAACCAGTATTTGTATCAATTATCAAAAGCTTCTCACATTGACATTGTAAAGAAGTATGCAAAAAGTAAATAATAAAAAAAGCTCAAAATATGGATTCATATTTAGGCCTTAGTGTACTGGTGGCTACCTCCAAACTTGTTTGTGGGGGTGTTTAGAATTACTGTTGAGTGTCCTAAAAACAAGTTTTGAATTTTTTTTATTTAATTGACTGATTTTTTTAATTTTTTGTAAACTGTTTTTTTCAAACATGTTTTTAGGAAAAATATCTATTCATCTACTTCTACCAAAAAGCAATTTTCAAAGTTCAAAAAAGTTAAAAATGCAAAATTTTTTCCCAAAAGCGCCCTTTCGAAACTCAATGCCACACACCCCCTGTGAAGTTCCCTGTACCTCTAGGGCTGTCTCCAAAGTTCTGTCCATGAATCTTGCTTTATCCTATTCCTCAAGGTTTTTGATAGACATATTGGAAGACTTTGATCTATTATCATATTTCTTTGTGCAGTTAGGAATTTCATTGCACTTCATGATATGGAACCTGAAAAATGTTTCTCATTCATTCAAGTAAGGTCATATTGTATCCATCCTTCATGATATGGCCTCATCAAGGTGGTCAGCTTCAAATTTAAGCGGCAAAGAGAAATCTATGAAACATAGGTTATGCACCCTTAATAAGTTTGCAAAAATGGAAATTCCCGGGCACCCTGCATATGATGTCTGAGTTTGTTACCTGAACAATTATCCAAGGGTCAACTCAATTTTCAGTTATTTTATATACCTGTCAGACACTTTCTATAATCACAACACTGCTGGACATGATAATTTTTTTTTCCATGCAAGTTTTTTTATATAAATTTCGCGAAATCATATTTGAAACATTGGACTGAAGCATTTTTTAATGTTGTGGCAGTAGTTGAACGGTCCTTTGTGAAGGAAAATGCTTTTCTATGGCAGGGGCTTGAGATTTAGTCTTTTGGTTTGTGTGTGTCACTGTGTCTATTGTGTTGTTGTGCTGAATGTCTATGTTTCTGTTAGAGACTTCAAAATTACTGAACCACACTGCTTGAAAATATATCTCTAATTTTGGCTGAATGTTAACATTTGGTGGATGTGAGAGATTAATTTTCATTCTTAGTCTTTTTTCAAGTAGTAAATCACACAAGCAAACGAGTGAGAAAAATCAAATTTCTCTTGTCCCTTTTTGGCTAGTGAATTCTGCCATAGCTTATTTATAAACTAACAAGGTTCTATTCTTGAAATAACACTTTGTTGTTGCGTTTTGAGGAAGCAAAACTTTATTGTATTATGGTTATCTAAGGCATCATGGGGGACCTTTTATTGCAACAGCATGTTCGATTTGGTAAAACTTATAAATTTAGCAATGTAGAAAAGCTTCTTCATTAAATGACAACTTAAGTGAGAAGATTATTACGATTAGATAGTAAACCACTATACTTCTGTTCTTAATCTGAATCCCAAATGCAAATTCAGGAAAACCAATCTGAATCCCAAATGCAAATTCAGGCAATATTTGTTTACCATATGAGGGTCCTATGTTCTTCCTGTTTTACCAGGGCTGTTGCTGGTCTACATCCATAGGTTCCTTTACCTATTGCTGGGTCTACATCCATAGGTTCTTTTCCCTATCAAGAATGGATACAATCTTAATCTTATTAATTTGATTTTTATTAATAAACTGTTAATCAATTTCTCCAAGATTATATCACCTGAATTCTCATATTGATTAGCAGGCAACTGCTGACGGGATCTTACAATATATGTGTAGTGAAGTATCTGCTAATTTACTTATCTATTCACCTTCTTGTGCTTGTGCACTGGATGATGTAGGGTGTGATGCAACATCATGAAGATATAGTGGAGTATTTCAAAATCAAAGGTGTTTCAGCTATCTTTCTCTTCAGGAGAAATCTGTTGCGCAGGATGATTTCAGTACTTGCTAATTCTTATGATCGAGAAGCTAAGCTCTTAAATGGGACCCACAAATCTCATGTTCATTCACATCGTGAGGTCTCTTTCTCTGTCTCTCTCACACACACACAGAAACATAGTCCCTGTCTCTCACTGGCTCAAATGTCAGATTTCTTATGATTAGTAATGGTTTCAGGCAGAGATACTCGCTAGATACAAGCCCTCTATCAATGCAACATTGTTGATAACAAATCTAAAGCAAGTAGAAGAGACAACCACCAAAGTGTTGGATTACTTCAAGAGCACTAGGCACATAATTCTTTACTATGAAGATATAGTAAAAAACCTCACTGTGAGCTAAACTCAATGAACCTTTTGTGTTGAAACTTTTTCCATCTGTGATTACCTTCAAATGTCGTTACATCTCAACCATGTGACTTGAAAAAGGAGTAGAATACCAAATTTTTGGTTTCTTATGTTTACAGAAATTTCTAGAGGTTCAAGATTTTCTGAAGGTTCCACAAAGAGATCTTAGGAGTCGTCAAGTAAAGATACATAAAGGATCCTTATCTAAACAGGTTGAGAATTGGGACGAAGTCGAGAAGGCTCTCAAGGGAACACACTACGAAAGCTTCCTCTATGGAGATTATAGGAAGTAAAGCTACTAAAATATGAGGTACATAAGCATGTTCTATTTGATTTTGATTTTATTTTAATTTTTTAACAGTTCTGGGGAGCTAGCAGGATAGCCTGTTGAGATTTTGGCCATGAATTTGCAGTTTCAATCTCTTGTTTCTGATATCTTTTTTCTTTTCCTTTTTCTCTCCCTACCATTTATTAATTAGTATTCCATTTATTCTTTCCACTTTTTCTCTTATGTTGTATGAAAACTAATTTACGGAAGGAATAGCAATTTAGCCCTGCCCTGGAGTTTCTTGTACTTGAAAGATCAATTTTGTTAGAAAAATATGCCTGGCTAGGATCACATTACTTATTGCATATAACAAATTGTATCGTAAATCATAGCCCCGATAGATTCATCTTCATCTTCACAGGAAAACTAGCTGACACATGCATCATAAAGAGAGATAAAAGACTTGCAACTTCATGCATAACCTTAACTCCCCCACACACCGTCCGCAACACAAAATCTGCATTTTGCTTGGAATTTACCGCCAAGTTAACTCTCTCTTGGGGGTAACTGTATAGGCAGTTTACCATTTATTACATCCCTATTTTTGTTGTTATTTTTATTTATTATTTTATGCATGCAAGGGTGAACTGCCATTTGTGCAACAAATTTATTATTATTAATCTTCTGGTAGCTGCTAGGACCTAGCTATTCATATACCAAAATTGTCTCTAGTGTTTGGGATATAGTAAGAATATTATAAATCAAAATTTATAGTTTCATTCATATTAATTTATTATTATTTTTATGGGAAATATAAATAGTTACATTTCAGCCGTTCACGTCAGCAGTAGATTTTGAAAAATTATTATTCAGATCCGATCATTATATTATTTGTTTAGAGATCAAAATTAACAATCTCTTATCATATTAAAAGTAGTGATTTTTTTTTTATTATCGGTTTTATATTTTATTAAGTAATAGTCATTTTCTTATAGGAAAAATTTCACATGCGATCATTTAAGTTTTCGTAAATAAATTAAATTTCAAAATTCTTTTGTGGAATTTCATGATTAACTTGGTTTATCATGGTGAGTATTATAGGTTTTTATATTTATGAAAATTACTTAGATTATAGACTAAATTAATGAAATAAATTTTTTATAAAAAGTTATTTATTAATTTAATAAATGAATTCTAAATTTTTGCATACATAAGTATTTATTGTTTATTATTGACTCAGTCAGATGCGCAAATTTACTTAGACAAGAAAATTTCCGACAAATTATTTTATAGATTAATTCATTAATAAAATAAACTTAAATTTAAAATAGTTGAGCAGTGTTACTTAATAATTATAATTACCTTTTCCAATTAATAAATTGCAAAAATTAATATTCATATTCACAAATTACTTAAAATTAATATTCATTAGCATTCTTCCAAATAAAAAATTAATAATTCATTAATATTCTTCTAAATAAATAGTTATGTTGAACAAAATTTTCAATGGACCCCACTGAAAATGTGAGTCCCACATGACGGCAAACAAACGTTGAAACCAGACTCGTGTGGCTGTGTACAAAAGTGTTAATATTTAAAATCCGGGTAACTTTAGCCTGTATTTATAGTTACAATTTGATACTTCAAATATTATTTGTAATATAAAAATATTTTAATTATATAAACTATAACAATTTAATATTTTAAAATTTATTTTTATTATAAATATATTTTTATTTTTATTTTGTAATATAAAAATATTTTAATTTTTATTTTATAACTAAATCTGTTAATCCTCTAACATAATATAAATATAATATGAAATATTTATATCAGATAAATTTTAATAAAAGTAAATTAACTATAATTCTATTACAGAAACTAAACGAGTGTTTGAAAATATTATTGAATATTTCAAAAGTAGATTTTAAATATTTTGATTTAATTAACTAATTTTTTTAATTTTTTATAAATTATTTTTTTTCAAATATGTTTCTTGGAAAAAATATTTATTTATCTGTATCTATCAAAAATAATTTTTAAAACTCAAAAAAGTTAAAAATACAAAAATTTTTTCCAAAAAATATTTTTTTTCAAACACAATATTAAATGAGCCATAATATCTATACATAAGTACTATTTAGTTACAAAATAAACGATGAATAAACTATAATACTTATACCTAAAGATATAAGTACTATTTAGTTATAAAATAAAAGTTAAAATGCTTTTTGTTATAAATAATTTTTGAAATACTGAATTATTACAATTTACATAATTGAAATATCTATTCTATATATTACAAATAATTTTTAAAATGTTGAATTGTTGCAATTTATATAATAGAAATATATTTTTTTTTTTTTTACAAATAACATTTACATTACCTAATTGTTACAATTTACCCTTAAAATCCCTAATTAAAAAAAAAAAAAAAGGAAAAATTCCAAAATCGCTTCCCTTTAAAGCATACGCTTGTAAACCCTTGTTCTTCCTTTCCGGCCTCTCCTCTCTCTCTCTGTCTCTGAGAGAAACAAACGGAGAAGATAATTCAGAGCAAGAAAAGGGAAAACCAGAGAAGAGGGAAAGGGGAGAGCTTTCATCATCGGATCAGATCAGATCGAGATGCAGCAAAGTAACGGTCTCGATCTGAGTTCGGCGCCTCCACAGCATCAACAACAGAATCAGCAGCAGCAATGGGTTCCGCACATGCAGCAACAGTGGATGGCGTCTATGCAGTATCCTGCAGTTGCTATGGCGATGATGCAGCAGCAGATGATGATGTACCCGCAGCAGGACCACCATTACATGGCCTATTATCAGCAGCAGCAGCAGCAGATGCAATACCAAAAGCCGCAACAACAACAGTACCCAAAACAGAAACCCTCCCAGCAGCAGGTAGCCTCTGAAGATGTCAAGACTATTTGGGTTGGTGACTTGCTTCATTGGATGGATGAGACTTATCTACATAATTGCTTCTCTCATACAGGCGAGGTATATTAAATAAAAATTTGATTAACTTTACATGGGTTTATTCAGGAATTTCATTCGTCATTTCTTTCTGGAGTCCATGAACTATTATTAGTATTTTGATGTTTTGTGGTTATTGATAATTTAAGTTTTTATTTTTTTTTTCCTGCTTGGTATTGTGTGTTTGACTTGGTTGAAAAAGTATCTTCGTTGAAAATATTTTAGTGAAAGTTGTAAACGAGGCATGTTATATGACTATTGGCTTATTAACGAATTTGATTTGCCATTTCTTTTGGAGTTTTGCATGCCATGAATGATTAGTGTTTTTAGATCTTTTGAGGTTAGTTACTTGCATAGATTGACGTTGACAAGATGATTGATTTTTAGTTATTAATCTTTTTGCTTTCTTGATATCGTGTATTTGACTTGGAGTGAAAAATTGAAAGCAATTTTCTTATTTGGTAAACAAGCCATGTTATAGATGTTTGAGCTGATTTGATTTATCTGTGAACTAAACTAAGGTTTATTAATTTATTTATTGGGATGTTCTTGCATTATCTAAGGCATCTTCTTTCTTGGATTCTACTTTAAAATTCAAGAAATGTTGACGTTCAATCATAATTAAAGTGTATTTGATGTTAATTTAGAGTATGGTTTACTTTTGTTTTCAGAACGAAGCAAATCCATATGGAAATGAAATTTTCCTAGCTAGCAATGGTAAAATATTCTTTCTTTGATGAAAGGTAGATTGAGATGCCCATTTTCCTGTTAGCAGTTGTATCACATATAATGTACTGCACAATTACAATGGAAGTAACATTCTTTAGGGCAAAGTTTGAAAATACCCTGCAGTAATGTGCTGCGATTGGGGAATATGGTTATTTGTTTCATTTCAAGCAATTACCTTGGGATTTCCTCTGACAGTGGGGAATTACTTTTGATGTGTTGGATCTTACATTGGCAGACATCTGGATCTTATCTAGATAGTTTGGAGAGGAATGTTGGGCCTCTTGTTTCCTGAGTATTTTCCATATCAATAAAAAGATTATGGTAGTAGAAAGGGGTAAAAGAAAATAAAAGATAGTCTAAGTTTTATCAGATTCGATGTATCTATTGAAAACTTTTTAACATATCAAAAGAGTACCCAAGCAAGGATTCTGAAGCAGTATTTTTATCCTGTAGTGAGTAGTGCAATAATTATTATTATTAACTTTTAAATCAGTCTCATAAATACTTGATAGCTTCACTCCTAGTGAAGGAATCCAATTATCTTTGTGAAAATTTCATCAAACAATCAATTTAGTTTCTGATATACTCAAATACTTAGCTAAATAAACTAACCTGTAAGCAAGTGAAACAACAATGTAGACTGATTTTGTTTCAAGAACGATGCCACCAAAGGCAGTTCCAACTAAGATCAGAATGTCCGTTTAGAGTGCATCTTGCTCTAATGCACATAAAGTACATTAAATGAGCCAACTGATTTCCAAGTGCACCACATCAAATTCTGGCAATCAGAGATATGGCTGTGCCTGCCTGAGGAAATCCCAATTTACTTTTTTTAATATAATAAAAGAACATAAGCCCAGGTTATTTTTGTGATGTTACATATTTTCCAAATGTACTAGGCATATTTTTCATTTGTATACATCCAGTTAGCTGTTTTTTGTGCATGTAGAATATTCTAAACCTTTTATTAGTCTTAAGTTCTCGTAGGGAGAACTTTTTTTTTTTTCCCTTTTGGATAACCTCGGTTGTCTTACTGCTTTCTAATGTTAATGTCAATAAATCTGCAGGTTTCTTCTGTCAAAGTTATTCGCAACAAGCAAACTGGTCAGCCTGAAGGTTATGGATTTATTGAATTTTATTCCCATGCAACAGCTGAGAAAGTTTTGCAGAACTATAATGGCTCTGTGATGCCAAACACAGATCAGCCCTTCCGCCTCAATTGGGCAAGCTTTGCGGGTGATAGGAGAGCAGAGAGTGGTTCGGATCTATCCATATTTGTGGGAGATTTGGCTATTGATGTGACCGATGCTGTGTTGCAGGAAATCTTTGCTAGTAAATATCCATCTGTCAAGGGAGCAAAAGTTGTAACTGATCTAAACACTGGCCGTTCAAAAGGATATGGTTTTGTCAGGTTTGGTGATGAAAATGAGAGGACAAAGGCCATGGTGGAGATGAATGGTGTTTATTGCTCAAGTAGGCCGATGCGCATAGGGGTTGCAACTCCCAAAAAATCATCTTCATATCAACAACAGTATTCTTCACAAGGTATATTGTAATTCATATGTTAGTTGATTTATTTCAGTCTCTCTTCTCTGTACTTTGTGGCCATCGTGTTTAAGTTCTATTCCTAAATTTGTATCACTTGCATTATGACAGTGTCTTGCCGTTTCTGCGCTCTGGTTTTGATTATAGGGACCATGCCTAGAGAATCCCTATTAAAATTATAGACTCTTTTAGAACAGGGATACAAGAGTATGTTCTTTTCTCTTACTGGGCTAATAAAATGCGTGTGAAAATTCTTTGGCTGTTTCTGAGGAAAATTCTGGTACAAAGATAGGGATATAGATTTGGTGGTTTTCTTTGATTATTAAGTTTTCTAGATCCCTTTGCCAAGGTTTATTGAAGCTTTCTAAATCTTTTTGCCATGGGAGGGTTCTCTCGTGCAGAACCCGTTCATTTTTTATTTCTCTGGTGTCGTATCTCTGACATTTAAAATCTAGACCTGATAATATTATTAATAAGCTCAGCTTGTGTATTTATGCTTTTGGTTTGGACTTTAAAGCTAAAGCTGTTTTCATTTCCTTCAATTAGCTTTGGTACTGGCTGGTGGACATGCTTCAAATGGTGTTATGGCTCAAGGATCCCAATCTGAAGGAGACTTTAGTAATACAACTGTGAGTTTGGCTTTTCCATACTATTTGACGCTTGACACTATCCTATGAGTATCCTCATTTATGTAATGTTGCAGATATTTGTGGGAGGAATTGATTCTGATATTAGTGATGAGGACCTCAGGCAGTCATTTTCCCAGTTTGGTGAAGTTGTGTCTGTGAAAATACCTGTTGGGAAAGGATGCGGTTTTGTGCAGTTTGCTAACAGGTACTGCTGTATTTCCATGTTGGACTAAAACTTCACAGCGTTTCATAGCATTAGCAATGCTTTTTTTTTTGGTTCAATTCATAAGAATGTTTTGCTGCGGTGGCTTATTGTTAACGAAGACTTGTAAAAGGAGTTAATCAGACTCTTTTAAGCCGTTGTAATGGTGGTAGCATACTTGATTTTCTGTGCACATTTTATGAGCCTGCTCTGTTGTCTCTGATCGCAGAAAGAGTGCTGAGGATGCGCTGCAAAGTTTGAACGGGACTACCATTGGCAAGCAGACAGTTCGTCTTTCTTGGGGTCGTAGTCCGGCGAACAAGCAGGTAAGTATGACCTTGTGTTGATATCTTTAATCATTGCATTGTTCTTCTCATCAGTAACAAGTTTTATTATCTGAATTAGGTCTTGTTTGTTAATTGATATTTATCAATAGTATTATTTGTTGAATTTCTTTGTGGGGTGGTTGACAGTGGAGAGGAGATCATCACAATCAGTGGAATGGCGCACATTTTGGAGGGCAAGGTTATGGTGGATATGGATATGGAATGGCACCAAGTCAAGATCAGAACATGTATGTTGTTGGTGCGGCTTCGGGGGCCTCATAGTTGAAAATCTGTCTGAACGTGAAGGGCAGGCCGTGGCTGCTGCCACCGAAACCATGATTAGAAGTAGGATTGCTTTAGCTGCTGCTCTGGCTATCTGTACTTTGGAGAATTTTGTAGCTTGATTGAATTCATATATAATGAAGTTGTGTTAAAATTGTATCGATTATTAATTTGAATTTGTTGGGTTTGCTTGGAAAGTCCATTGATGGGCAGGGACTGGGAGTCTTATTTATTGTTTGTTTCGAACTCCAACAGGAAGAAATGATGAAATGGAGAAAGCATTTCAAACGTTTGCTGTTACGTTAAATTTCCTACGACATTTTGTTAGGATATGTGAATTTGATGAACTTTCAAAGGTATAATTTTCTAGGCAATGTTTCTGATTCACTCGATAATTGTCGCATTTTCCAAAAATTGTTTCTCGATTATATATTTTCCATAAAATATAATTATTTATGTTGTGTGGAAATTGGTATAAAATGGAAGATAAGAGGACCTATGTAAGCAAACAAAACCTTAAAGAAGAAGAGTAAAGACTAAAGATACTGTCTTTATATCTTCCCTGTTTCTTAAGTGTGAATGTCCCTCTCTCTTACGAAAAGCCAAAAAAGATAAAAGTTACCAGATTCTTTAATCAATGCCGGTAATTGTACTGGTAAGATTCCTAGTTCCTTTCCATTATGCTTCTCTCCTTTCTTTGTGGCTACGAAATGTTTTAATGGGTTTTAAAGGGTGAAAACTGAAATGGGTACTTCTCAATATGTTTGCAGACTAGAACATAGGCTTGAGAAAGAAGGAAAAATTATGGAAGGGGAGAGTTCAAGCAGGAAGAAATCAATTCCTAATGATTATGCCTTCTCTTTCACTTTGTTTTCTTGGTCTCTTGAAGATATTTTCAATGAAAGCCTTTTCAAGGTTTTATATTTTATTCTTATTTTGATTCTAGTTTAAATGGTCAGATTATTCATTATTGTAAGATTATATTGCAGCTTTTGCATTATTTTACTTTTACTTGCAAATTCATGAATAATGGTTTTATATTTTATTCTTATTTTGCTTGGAGCAAACCTATCTTGGATTCTAGAGCTTTAACTCGGTTTGTTTCTGGAATTTTCAAGCGTCTTCTCTTGGCGGATAAAGCTTGTACATTTGGTTTTGAGTGTGGGCCACTTCTCATCATAGCTAAATTAAGGATGATACAATAGATTCATTTCCATTTCTTGCCTTTGATAATCAAATTTCACATTCAAAATGGTAAACAATATGTTGACCATTTAATGGAGAAATAGTACAGTTGTTTTTGTTGTTCAGATGTTGCATAATGTTGTTCAATACAAAATCCTTGTTTCCATTTCATTAAGAATCTAAATTCAAAACCATGCATTGTAAATCATGTGATAGTTGATAACTGGTACTTCAACTTTGGTTTAATAGGACTGAACTGAAGTATCTAATACGCTTTAACAATAAGCAGATACGAGTTTTTATTAACTTTGAGTTCTCTTAGTATCCTTTTTGAAAAGAAAGGCTGATGTTTGATTGGTTTTTAGGTGGATAAGATTCCAACATCGTTTGGATCAGTTGAGCAATATCTTGACTCGTATATGTTTCCTCTATTGGAAGAAACACGAGCAC